>JASAMY010002481.1:0-155064 GCA_030248085.1 Paralinhomoeus sp. GSCO2_6
GCACGCACGCACGCACGCACGCACGCACGCACGCACGCACGCACGCACGCACGCACGCACGCACGCACGCACACACGCACGCACGCACGCACGCACGCACGCACGCACGCACGCACGCACGCACGCACGCACGCACGCACGCACGCACGCACGCACGCACGCGCGCGCGCACGCACGCACGCCATGCAACTGGGCCGACACTCAAAAGTGGACCAGGCACGACCACCGCCACCCCCTCCAGCAAGCAGCCAATAACCTCGTGGCCGCCGCAACAGCGCCAGGCAACCACCAATCGTCTCGTTCCCCTCTCCGCGGCAATCGCAGGCCGCCGAAGACAATAACCACGCCGTCAACAGCGTCACGACCAAGATGCTATGATGAGCTGCGCGCAACAAGCGTTTCGCGTGTCTCGGGGAGCCATTGTGCCACAATAGAGCGACAAAAGACTCCTGTTATAAGCGTAGTCGGAAGAATCTAAGAGCGAGAGCTGCAATGAATGAATAGATGGTAAAAAACTCATCAAAACGGTTTTAATTACGGTATGTATAGGTGCCGTTTTTTTGTAGCGATAACGTCCTAGCAGCGTATCAGTGCCGCTGTTGCAGCACACCGTGTTTCCAGAAGCTTTTTTGGCTGTACCTTGCGATCGGATTCTTGTCTCAAACGACTGTTGGGTTTTTGATCTGATTGATCCGTTTGTGTTTGGTCTCTCGCCCCAGTGATATCTCTGATCATGCAAATCAATTTGTCTGTCGTTATCCACTGCGCGCATTGCGTAATGAGAGAAAGAGAGCTGTAAACTCGGCTGAATAAAAAAAAACTTGCGTTTATTCTGCGCTGAGCTGGGATCCATTTGACGATTACATGCATGCATTTCGTTGTCTCTTTTAAACTTTGATTCTATTTATGGTCTGCTTGTGACGATTTTTTCACACCAATGCACACTTTCTTTGAAGAGCCCTTTTCGTCCCCTTGCGCCTGTTAATAGCGACTCTGCGCTGTCCCATTCAAGGGCCCCGCGTTCGCACGACACTGACGCACACGCGCACGCACACACGGACAAAGGGGAACAGTTTGAAATCGCGACCGCTGCTCGGCGCGTCGCGCCGCGCGACGATTGTGTGTGTGTGTGTGTGTGTGCTGAGACGATTTTCGAGGCGATGCCACCCCCCCCCCCCTCCCAGCCCGCCTTCTTAGGAGGTAAAAGAGGCATTGTGCGTGCGTGCGTGCGTCGGTACGTCCGTTCAAGCAACCAGAGACCCGCCAAAGCGAGTGAATCATAGCCGACGTAGCGCGATTGTGCCCTCTTGCGTTTCTCCACACATACACACGCAACCAGCTGCACTGTGTCAAGCGGCGTGAGTCGAGCGAGACTCAAGATCTATATCTGACCGTCTCCGCGTGCGTGCGTGCGTGCGTGCGTGCGTGCGTGCGTGCGTGCGTGCGTGCGTGCGTGCGTGCGTGCGTGCGTGTGCGTGCGTGCGTGCGTGCGGGCGGGGCGCGCGCGCGTACGTACGTGCGTGCGTGCGTGTGCGTGCGTGCGTGCGTGCGTGCGTGCGTGCGTGCGTGCGTGCGTGCGTGCGTGCGTGCGTGCGTGCGTGCGTGCGTGCGTGCGTGCGTGCGTGCGTGCGTGCGTGCGTGCGTGCGTGCGTGCGTGCGTGCGTGCGCGCGCGCGGGCGGGCGCACGCTCGCTCGCTCGCAAACATTCGCAATCAACAGTCGCTGACGGCTTAAACTTTGCATTTCCAGGTCGTTTGGATGTTCACGCTTCTCCGAAAAGCCGTTGGGAAAGGCAAAGGTGGTGGAAAGCTAAAAGTTTCAAATGAAAGAGCACAGAGCGCCTCAAACGACAGGGAAGTGGCCGACAACAATGACAGAGGCAGAGAAGGAGCACTCGAAATTGTGCAGCGAATAGACCTGAGCGGAAAATCGTTGGAAAAATGGCCTCCAGTGTGTTTGAAAGGACCGTTTGATTACTTCCAATTAAAGTTCGGCACTTCAGACAGCCCCTCTTCTTCAAGTCAACCACTGCGATTCCGTGCATATCGATTTATCGGACAATCACTTTAGAGCGGTGCCAAAAGAAGTGCTGTTCTACAAATCCAGTGTGCTGCGACTAAATATGGCTCGAAATGGTAAGGAAGACGGTCACACTAATTAGAGCCGCAAATAAACACCACATCCATTTTAGGTATTCAGAGCCTGTGCGACACCCTGATGAAATGCGGACGGTTGCGAGAGTTAAATGCTGATTTTTCAAAGCTCTTACGGTAATAATGTACTTATGTAATTAAAACATACCCTTTCATAATACAAGTGCCAATACTACATGTATGATGATCTGATCAGCGCAGGGTAGGTAGTTTGACATTTTTTGTGAAACTGGCTTGCCGCATTTTACCATCAAAATAAGAGTGGCACTGCTGAAGCTACCGTAATCCGAGAGCTATGCAAATTTCGCATACGTGTTTTATCGAATTTGAGAATTCAGTGAATTCAGAGGTACAGTGCACAGCACATACATATTTCGGAAACGCAAACTTGACACAAGTTGAAGGTACTGTACAAATAACTCGAGATTGCACCACCCTGTATTTATGCTGTGTTTTTCCCCTCAATTCTCATTTATTGTTGTTTTCGTTCAGTCCGCACGTGCCCTACATCAAGACGCTGACTTCGCTGTCGCTGTGCGGCTGTCGTCTGTCTAGAATGCCCGAATCCATCTACTTTCTCAGCGAACTGACCGTCTTGGAGCTGTCGGACAACTCGATTTCCAACATCGGAATGGAACTACAGGGATTGAAGAGGTCTGCTCTCGTCAAGGCCAACAGGCAGTCTGACGAAACTCACTCATCGCATGTTCCGGTACACCGTAAATCCTCAAATAGTGCCCCCGGGGCACTGTACCTACTTTCAACCTTGCCTAACGCAGGCTCACTTGCCTAACGCAGGAGAAGGGCACTAAGGGGGCTTCATTTGTAGGATTTACGGTACATTGTACATAGACATTCATGTTGCGCAGTACAATCTCCTGCCGCCGGGGGCACACTCGTTTATTCAAGTTGCTTGCTTGGGGCACTTGTGTGGGACAACCTGGGACATTATCGGGTAGCGAGTTAGCAAACACTATACGTTACCTATAGGTAAGTTAGTTTTTTTCGGGTGGGAGTAGGGGGAATTGGGTTTTGGGGGTTTTGGTTTGGTCCTTTCGGAGCCATTACTACAACACTGTACCTACCACGCACATGAATGCAACAGTACAATGTATAATTGTCAATCAAGCATTTATATGATCGCCAGTCGAACATTTTAGACTGAAAGTGTTCGACATGTCGAGAAACAACCTGACGGTGCTGCCAGCGCTTCTCAGCGCTTTATCACAGCTAGAGGTGCTGAATGTCGCTTGGAATCAGCTATCACGGGTCGAAGAGGTAATGTTTAAATATAAATATTCGCAAAAACACAACAAGATTGCAGAATTTCTTCAATTTACCACAACTACAACTCCTCTGGCTGAATGGGAACTTTCTAAAGCGACTGCAAGATCAATGTGCAAGAACGTCATGCCCAAGGCTGGAGCAGTTGGACATCAGTGACAATGAACTTGTCGCCTCGCCATCCTTTTTGGAAACATTTGAGAGTTTAAAGGAATTGGCGATGGATAATAATCGGCTTGTGGAATTTCCAGCCGATTTGCTCAGGTGAGCCGGATGGGATGAACCTTGCAGAGAGTGGTCACTGAACATTTAATCAAAATTGCAATGAACCTTTCAAAAATTACATAGCCACATTTTTATTTGCTAACAGGCAAGCCGTGTAACTACAACAATTACAAAAATATTTTTCCAAGCTCTTTTTAGCGTAGCTTCATAAGCGTTTGACTAGTCATTCTGCCCTTGTTTTTTTGTTTGGCAAAATCCTTTAAAATTTGAAAAGTTGTAGCAATTATCCTGCTAGCTACACCATGGTCGATTTACATCTGTTGCAGCGCTCCAAGACTAAAGAGGCTATCCATCAGAGCCAACAGATTGGCGTCAATATCTCAACAGCACGAGCAACTGGCTACCTCACCCGCTACATGTATGCTGGAAGAACTATACTTGGACCTGAATCCTCACTGTCACTTGATTTTGGACTCGCTGGTACCGCATTTTTCCTCATTAAAATGCAAATTAAATGTGCGAATTCCTTCAGCTTAAAATGAGCCTGGCCAAATTGAGAATCTTGTCCGTACGAGGCGGCAATTTGGTGTCGATTGGAAATGCACCGAACCATTGTCCGAAGCTGAAAGTTGTCAATCTAATCGACAATCAACTCAGCTCTATTCCCGCGTCTTGGCTCAACTTTCGATGTGTCGTCTGGTTGAGTGTCAATCAGGTGTGAGATGCTGGCTTTATTCTGTGTACCACCTGTTAGACATACCTAAAGGCTTACACACTCTGTAAAGGCTTACTAAAGGCATACTCTCTCGTTTGAACAGTCGCATTCAAATGCATCTCAGCTACATAATGCTACGCCATAGTGTCTAAATCAGGTTTAAATAGTGCGATTTTGTTGCTTTTTTGGGCAGAAAACATTGAAAATGACGTCATGACCGGGAGTAGGTCGTGGATTCACGCGCAAACACACGTTCTATGCACACGGTCTCGCACGTTCGATGCAACAATTGCGAAAAATTCAGAAAAATGGTTTCTTGAATCTCGTAAAGTCAGCGGAGAGGCGGAGCTTGACTTGTGTCTACCTGCCACAGGAGAACACACTCGTCCTACGCTCAAGTTCCGACAAGGTACGGTATGCAAATATCAGGGGGCCACCAGTCACCCACCCACCCTGTCCATGTCGCCCATCTGCTGCCCAATCAACCAACTCAGCCGGCACCGCCCCCCCCCCACCCCCAGGTCTACTAAGAAATTGCGTCTTGCGTAGAGAAGGGAGGGGTGTGCCGAGCGGGTGGAAAATTTGAGCGTTCCCGACCGGTCATTCCGCCAGAACTAGGTGTAATTTGAATTTAGCCAACCAGAGCAATCCGCGCCCCTTCCGGCGGCGCTGATTGGTTGATGGCCGGCCAGCAATTGGTCAGCGGTCTCGCGAAACACGAAGAGCGACGCAAAGTTCTAATTCGCAACAGTGTCAGACAGAGGGACCTCTCTGATTGGTCGGTGTCAGAGGAAAAGTTCGAGCTGCCGAGCGCCGCCTGGCGGCGAGAGCAGAAAGCGCAAGCGATAAGCAAGGCTCCGCCCACGCCGAATCTCATTCGGCCATACGCAGTGGTGAGTTCGTTTTGTTTTTTGGTTTGACGGCTCTTCGCACTTCGCTGGCGCTGGCGCTGGCGCTGGCTCTTTTCGATGTTTCAAAAATGGAATTAAAAAAAATAGAATTAAGGAAAAATTTGCAGGGGGCTGCAAAAAAAGGAGAATATGTGACACTCTATTGTTGAAGTCCAGTTTGAAAAGAAGTGGGATTAAGGCATATACCCACACTGATTTCTAGCCACTTCCGCATTGCAGCTGATCAACTCCACTTTGAACAAACCATCTACTTACAACTCCGGCGGCTGTCTGTGCGTGCGTGCGTGCGTGCGTCCGGACTATAACTCTCGAACGGCTCGACGGATCCGGACGGGCGATGGCTCGTTCGACTCGGCATCGCGCCGCATTTCGTCAGACGCTATTCGTTTTGTTCATAATTACCGGTAATACCGATAAATAGCGAAAATACGACTCTGGGACAAATATTTTGGTGCGACCAATGATTGTCCTGCAGGGAACGCGTCTTTTAGAAAACGATTACTTTTTCGGTTCTCTCGAACGGCCCGACGGATCTGGATGGGCGATGGCTTGATCGACTCGGCCTCGCCCGGCATTTCCATATATGCTGCTGGTTTCAACGATAAATACCGATAAATGGTGAAAGTGACAAAAAGAAGCGAAAACGGTGTTTCTAAGGTCTAAAGGGGTAAGTAGTAAGCCTAAAGGGGCAAGAAGGAAACAAACGGTACTGTAATGGAAACAAGCGATCCTAAAAGGAAACTAAACAAAATCGACAGCAATATCGCCTGCGTGCACGGATAAAGGTGCGATGCGGCTCGTTCGACCTGTCATCGCTAGAACCGGTTTCAGATGTGAACAGCATATGCCAACAGTCGACCCACTGAACAGATGGCGCGCCAAGCAGCTAGCGCGCTGGACAGGCGGACTGGATGGCACGCTGAACAGCTGGGGCGATCGACAGGCGGACTGGACGGCACGCTGAAAACCTGGGGCGATCGACAGGCGGACTAGACGGCAGGCTGAACAGCTAGCTCGATCGACAGGCGGACTGGCTGGACGGCAGGCTGAACAGCTAGCGCGATCGACAGGCGGACTGGACGGCACGCTGAACAGCTGGGGCGATCAACAGGCGGACTGGACGGCACCCTGAACAGCTAGCGCGATCGACAGGCGGACTGGATGGCTGGCTGAACAGCTAGCTCGATCGACAGGCGGACTGGCTGGACGGCACGCTGAACAGCTAGCGCGATCGACAGGGGGACTGGATGGCAGGCTGAACAGCTAGCTCGATCGACAGGCGGACTGTCTGGACGGCACGCTGAACAGCTAGCGCGATCGACAGGGGGACTGGATGGCAGGCTGAACAGCTAGCTCGATCGACAGGCGGACTGTCTGGATGGCATGCTGAACAGCTAGCTCGATCGACAGGCGGACTGGCTGGACGGCACGCTGAACAGCTAGCGCGATCGACAGGGGGACTGGATGGCAGGCTGAACAGCTAGCTCGATCGACAGGCGGACTGGCTGGACGGCACGCTGAACAGCTAGCGCGATCGACAGGGGGACTGGATGGCAGGCTGAACAGCTAGCTCGATCGACAGGCGGACTGTCTGGACGGCATGCTGAACAGCTGGGGCGATCAACAGGCGGACTGGACGGCACGCTGAACAGCTAGCGCGATCGACAGGCGGACTGGACGGCAGGCTGAACAGCTAGCTCGATCGACAGGCGGACTGGCTGGACGGCATGCCGAACAGCTAGCTCGATCGACAGGCGGACTGGCTGGACGGCACGCTGAACAGCTAGCGCAATCGACAGGCGGACTGGACGGCACGCTGGACAGCTGGGGCGATCGACAGGCAGACTGGACGGCACGCTGAACAGCTAGCGCGATCGACAGGCGGACTGGACGGCACGCTGGACAGCTGGGGCGATCGACAGGCAGACTGGATGGCACGCTGAACAGCTAGCGCGATCGACAGGTGGACTGGACGGCACGCTGAACAGCTGGGGCGATTGACAGGCGGACTGGACGGCATGCTGAACAGCTAGCGCAATCGACAGGCGGACTGGACGACACGCTGAACAGCTAGCGCGATCGACAGGCGGACTGGATGGCACACTGAACAGCTAGGGCGATCGACAGGCGGACTGGACGGCATGCTGAACAGCTAGCGCGATCGACAGGCGGACTGGACGGCACGCTGGACAGCTGGGGCGATCGACAGGCGGACTGGACGGCACGCTGAACAGCTAGCGCGATCGACAGGCGGACTGGATGGCACACTGAACAGCTAGCTCGATCGACAGGCGGACTGTCTGGACGGCACGCTGAACAGCTAGCGCGATCGACAGGTGGGCTGGACGGCACGCTGAACAGCTGGGGCGATCAACAGGCGGACTGGACGGCACGCTGAACAGCTAGCGCGATCGACAGGCGGACTGGACGGCAGGCTGAACAGCTAGCTCGATCGACAGGCGGACTGGCTGGACGGCATGCCGAACAGCTAGCTCGATCGACAGGCGGACTGGCTGGACGGCACGCTGAACAGCTAGCGCAATCGACAGGCGGACTGGACGGCACGCTGGACAGCTGGGGCGATCGACAGGCAGACTGGACGGCACGCTGAACAGCTAGCGCGATCGACAGGCGGACTGGACGGCACGCTGGACAGCTGGGGCGATCGACAGGCAGACTGGACGGCACGCTGAACAGCTAGCGCGATCGACAGGTGGACTGGACGGCACGCTGAACAGCTGGGGCGATTGACAGGCGGACTGGACGGCATGCTGAACAGCTAGCGCAATCGACAGGCGGACTGGACGACACGCTGAACAGCTAGCGCGATCGACAGGCGGACTGGACGGCACGCTGGACAGCTGGGGCGATCGACAGGCGGACTGGACGGCATGCTGAACAGCTAGCGCGATCGACAGGCGGACTGGCTGGACGGCACGCTGAGCGGCTTGGCTTAGCGACTGGACTGGACTGTACACTGAACAGCTAGCCTGTGTCGACATGCAGACGAGTCACGGCTAGCCTGCATTGATACGCAGACGAGTCAACCTGCTGAACAGCTAGCCTGCGTTGACACACGGGCCCACTGAACAGCTAGCATGCTCGACAGGTGGGCTGGATGGGGCGGGGGGTGGCCGAAGGCCGCTACGGGCGTCTAGTGTATAAAATCCGAACCAAGGACAGCAACAAGTCACATATTCGGCGATTTTTGTGTTCGCTTGCAATGGAAGGAAATGTGCAGCGAAAATTGCGGCAACTGGAACTGACTGACATTTACATAGATTGAGTGCGAGAAATTAGCACACGCCCTGTGGAACCCCATGCACACGCACTACGCATGCACGCACGCACTTGCGTACACATGCACGCACACACACACACACACACACACACACGTAAAAAAAGCACAGACACACGCACGCACGCACGCACGCACGCACGCACGCACGCACGCACGCACGCACGCACGCACGCACGCACGCACGCACGCACGCAGCACTCATGCAAGCATTAGGGCACTACACAAATGTTATACGAACAGTTCATCATTGGGTGGAATGCCGGAAGGGAATGGAGCAGGATTGTAGTACGTATATGTGCCTCTTGCCTACACATCGACACAACTACCTACCAACTGTACATCATCAACAACCAACATTGCAAAAGTTTTAGCAGGGGACCAATTGATTCGGCAGGAACTTTAGCTGTTTCAGGTCCATGGACATGGGCAATGACAACGTCTGAGAGAAATGAGATATGAGTTGATGGACGTTTGCGTCGTTTTGGCTTGGCTGAGTGAGATGGCTCGCACAAAAATCGCCGAATATGTGACTTGTTGCTGTCCTTGGTTCGGATTTTATACATGGTTTGTTCAAAGTGGAGTTGATCAGCTGCAATGCGGAAGTGGCTAGAAATCAGTATGGGTATATGCCTTAATCCCACTTCTTTTCAAACTGGACTTCAACAATAGAGTGTCACATATTCTCCTTTTTTTGCAGCCCCCTGCAAATTTTCCTTAATACAGTGTTTTTTCGAAAGATGAAGGGGTTTCTGTAATTCAAAGCATGCACGCACGGTGCACACACAAACGCACGCTCGCATGCTCGCACGCACGCACGCTTGCACGCACGCACGTACGCACGCATGCACGCATGCACGCACGCACGCACGCGCGCACGCACGCACGCACACAGACGTTCACTGACATAGGTTCACACACAATGTACCTGTGACTGAATCGAACAAGGCAAAATTGAAGTAAAGCAAAGTACCAACAGCCTAGCAGACATACATCCGTGCATGCACATGCAGTTGTGCTATATTGCTGCGTCAGAGCATAGTGATGTAAAGTATGGAAATGATCGCCATGACTAGGCGGTCAACTTTTGTGTTTTTGCCAAAGTGATTGGACCTACCCACATCAAGTTTCTTGCGAAGCAGCCCATTTGTTGGTGTGCGTGCGTGCGTGCACATCTGTAGTGCCATATTGGTTCGTCGGAGCATAGCGATGTAAAGAATCAAAATGATCTGCACGTGCAGGCGGTCAACTTTTGTGTTTTGGCCAAAGTGATCCGACCTACCCATATCGATATTTATCGATTATCCCGGAAGTGAAAATATTTTGGTGCGTCGGATCGTGTTGACTTCAAGGAATGAAATGTTCTACATCGAAAGGCGATCAACTTTATTATTGATGTTTAGGCCATTCGACCTAACCACATCGACATATCGCCAATTTCCGTTATCGATATAATGGGGGGAGGTATTTTGGTGCGTCCAATTTGGTCCAATTGTTGAAAGTAACGCAAGTCATGTCATGGCGACCAACTTTCTCCTTTACAGCGAAGCTGCGATGTACCGTTAAAGCGCCTATAGGGTACAAAATTTGTGGCCCATTTCCAAGAAAATCAATCGATAATCGGATAAAATCGGCAATATCTCGAGATCGGAGCGCAGTGCACACAAATCCTTTGGCATGCAACATTGCCACCACTAGCCGGCTACACATACCAAGTTTCATCGAGATAGGCCCTGGCGTTCGCGAGCGGCACTCCAAAAACCTCACGGAGAACATGAAAAAAAAAGCCGCAAAATTGGAACATTTTTGGAACTATTGACCCCTTACAGTAAAGCAAGAAAACGCGTTATGGCGCATTCGATGCCCCAGAAGAAGGCGGTTCATTTGCGCCATAACGCGCCAAAATCCGTTCAGGCAATCAAAAGTTATAGGCGATCGAAAATTCAAAAAGCCGCATTGAGAAGTCGTCACATATTAGGGTTGTACGCTGACGCGTACACCCTGATTGAGACGCGCGATTGAGACGCGAGACGAGTGAGACGGTTGAGAGACGCGATCTTCGAGAAAATAGAAATAAAGTTTTAAAATATAATTGAGACGCGCAAAAGCTGCGCCTCTCAATTCTATGCGTGCGGTACGAATGTTTGCATCGTGTAGAGGCATTCGGTTGCCAACTTCTGTATGCACACGATGCAGCAAAATTTGCTCACATATACGGCATGATGCGTCGGTTACAGGTTGACCTGCGGACACTGCGCGATCAGATGGAGCGCAACGATGTTATTTCGGTGCGTCACTCCGCCCAGCCAACCTCCTCAACGTGGAAGCCAAAGAGTCAAACGAGCCATGATTACGAGCACATCACCATCACCCCCACCTCTAAAAGACAAAGCAATTATGAATACTTGCTATAATGACCCACTTTTGTCATTGTTCAGTGCTGCACGGTAAACTTGTAAAATATCAACACGTTTCTACATGTGCATGCCATTTGTGACTGAAGTGCGCTCTCTGGGAAGTGTATAACGACCAATTTGTCGCGTACGCACGTTACGCAAAATTATGCTTGTAGTTGTACACGCACATACTGTACGCATGTTTCAACCACTGGTTTGCGTTTGTCAACCCCTAGTAGAACTGTTTGCGCATGTAGAACTGTGGGACCGCGCCTGTAGCTAGCTAGACCTACACATACATAGGTAGTTCATTGCAGCGCGCACTGTAAGCATCGTGATAAGCAGCTTAAAAGCGCAGAAAACGTTGCGTGTGCATAACGTTGTCAGAACCAACATTGGATGCCTTTGTGCCGCATTAGGCACAATGATAGTCGTCGTCATTGCCTTGTATTGCGTGCGTGCGTGAGTGCGTGCGTGCGTGCGTGCTTGCGTGCGTGCGTGCGTGCGTGCGTGCTTGCGTGCGTGCGTGCGTGCGTGCGTGCGTGCGTGCGTGCGTGCTTGGCGTGCGTGCGTGCGTGCGTGCGTGCGTGCGTGCGTGCGTGCGTGCGTGCGTGCGTGCGTGCGTGCGTGCGTGCGTGCGTGCGTGCGTGCGTGCGTGCGTGCGTGCGTGCGTGCGTGCGTGCGTGCGTGCGTGCGTGCGTGCGTGCGTGCGTGCGTGCGTGCGTGCGTGCGTGCGTGCGTATAGACGCATAGACGTACATGTATAGACGCGATGTTTGTTTGGTGACAGAATTTACATCTATTGCATGAGCCAAGAACAGGTTATCAGGCATCTGGGCTGCGCTGCGCTGATGCTGCCTGGAATCGCGCTCTTGACGAGGCGTATATAACAGCGCCCGTATAATTGTTGCCTTCCCGCTCCATTGCTGCGGCGAAGCCACACCGCCTCAACAAAGTTCCAAACACTGGACGCGATAAAGATGGTCGACGGTGAAATGGCGGACACGAGCGACAGGAATTGTCGAGCGAGGAAGCAGGGGTACGGCACTTTACATTTCTGTTGTAATTAACTTGTATTGTTGTAGGATTTAACTGTTTTACATGGCAGAATGCGCTCCTAATAATCGGCACATCTTGCCCGGTAATGTGCCCCGTCTGTTTTTTTTTTGTCTAGTGGAGTTTTGCGGATTCGCAAAAAATGTTTGTCGCCACAATGGCGACTCAATTCTTTTGTGAACTTCTTGCACGTTCAGAGCACCGTAGCTAGCAAATCCCTTAACATTTGCTTATCCTGCTGGAGAAGCACAGGCATTTAGGCTTGGCGAGCCAGCCACCACAGCCAATACTGCAGTCTCACGAGGCCACCTTTCCTGGCCTTCAGTGGTTCTTAGCCTGTGCAAGCGCCTCAACGTCGAGTTCCTCTTCTGCGCGGCGCTTCTGTCCACCGCGATGCTGCGACCCTTTGCGCCCACGGCGGACCAGGCGAGGCTTCTGGAAGAATCCCCCACCGGGCTGGGTAACATGAGCGCCACGCAAGTGGAGAGGTTCGGTGCGGGCGAAGTGGCCACGCTCACCCAGTACACGACGCTCGTGCAAGCGCCGGCGAGACTGCTGCTCACGCCGCTCTTTGGTGAGAAGACAGCGGAATGGACTGTTGTTGACTGTTGCGTCTGGCTGCGAATTGCGATGCACAGACACACATTTCTATTGTAAACGCATTCTACTTGCATTTGCCGTCCGAGAGCGGTGACTGTACAGTCAGCTATATATGAAAGTGGCTTGGCATACTGGAAAAACCCTACAATGCATGTACATTTGTACCTATCCTCGTCTTTCAGGCGGCTACATCGACGCATTGGGAGCCAAGGTCAGCGCTGTCATAATGATCGCCGCGACGTTCCTGTATCTCTTCTTTCTGCAACTCTTCTGGACCACCAATGTTGGAGTCGTCGCTAGATACGCGTCCGCCATCTTTGTGGCGGCGTGCGAGTCGGCATTTTGTGCCGTCTGGGCTTATGTGAGCTTGGACACCGAGTTGCATGACCCTGAGGTGCTATACGCGAGGTGTTGATGTGGGTAATTGTCAGAATATTGCAGCAGCTGGCAGTGGCCAGTGCCGTTTATTGATAAAAGTCTATGCCATGCATGCGCACTCAAATCAACACCCTGCTGATTTGTCCTAGTCAACATTTTGAGTGCCACAGTGAAGCTGGTTGCGTTCTCAGCGGCTAGCTTAGTGTTTACCGACGCCAGTACAGTCTGTACGACTGGGGAAGTGCTACTCTTGATGGCCATGTTCTATGCGGTCTTTGGACTGTCCGACATCAGAGTGGGCCAGCTCAAGATCAATGCCAAGAAAGAGTAGGCGCTTTTTGAATTGCACATAAATTAGCTCCTTCTGCGTGCGTGCGTGCGTGCGTGCGTGCGTGCGTGCGTGCTTGTGTGCGTGCGTGCGTGCTTGCGTGCGTGCGTGCGTGCGTGCGTGCGTCGTTTAGTTTAAAGTTGTCGCCTGAAAATTCGAAAAATAACAAATGCTACAACCATCTTTTCTAGACTCTCTCCGAAGTCAGTTCCAGCCGAAAACTCTCCCCTGCTGGAACGTTCTGATGTGGAGTCTCGCCAAAGCCTGGTCGCGCGCTGGTTGCTCAGGCTTCGAAACTTTCTCCTACACCTGTTGGTAATCGTAAAAGACGCGGTCGAAACTTTGTTGAGAAAGAGAGAAGGTTGGACGCGGTTTACGCTCATCTGCTTTATGCTGAGAGCTGCGATAACGGGCGCGGCAGACACCCAGGAAGAAGGTCGTAGTCGTAGTCATTTTTCAAATTTCGAATTATAAATTTTTCCGATTTTCAGCTCTGCTCGGCGTCTACACGCTGAGTCCACCATTCTTGTGGAGCGCGCAACAGCTGGCCATCTACAGTACCCTGAATGGAATCGCAGGCAAGTGGGAGGGCCATGGACTTGTTGGCGAATGTCTGATCATGGGTGGTAAAGGGGGGGGGGGTAATTAGAAGGTTTTTGGTTAGTTGTGTTACGGTTTTCAGGCATCCTGGGCCAGGTGGTGCTGTCGATCGTCTGTCGCCGAATCCTCGGACTAAGCTACGGCGCGATTATTTGGCTCGGCACCGCCGGTTCCGTAGGTTCGGCCGTGGTACTAGGACTGGCTTCGACCACTATACACGTACGCGACCTACATACAGTTACCTTTGTACGCGTATAATTGGCGTCATTCACCAGCGCGCGTTTCGTTGAATCCAGCAATTAATTGACACTCACTTCACAAAACGTAGATTGCAATGCACACTAGTGGGTACAGTGCACAACACAGTGACCGTGCACAGTTGCAGATCTACTACAAGACATTCTTCGATATGGTGTCTGCCGCCGCCGACGGCGCGTGCGTTACGCTGCTGGCCGAGCTAACGACTCCAGATGAAGCGAGCTTTCTCTCTCAAAGCACGCACGCACGCACGTACGCACGCACGCACGCACGCACGCACGCACGCACGCACGCACGCACGCACGCACGCACGTACGCACGCACGCACGCACGCTCGCTCGCACGCACGCACGCACGCACGCACGTCCACTCTGCTAACAATTCTACATTCGAACAGAACGGTCGAATCTACTCCATGTGGCTCTTGGCCATCTTCTTGAGCGTTCTCCTGCAAACGAACGTCTTCTCAGAGGTGTTCAAAGCGACGCTGGCCAGCTCGACGGCTCTCGTCTGGACTCTGCTGGCCCTTCTGAGTCTCTGCTCACTGCTCATTTGGACTGCAGGCCACCTGGCGCACGCGATTCAGAGAAAAAAGGCGACGTGGACAATTACACGATGATATATGTAGGAGTGTGGAGCTTTGTCGAATGCACTTACCGTATTCTTCTCCAACTCTCACTTACTCACTTATTTTTTTTGCGTGCGCTTCTACGCTTCGTTACCTAGTATTTTCTTTCTCTGGAAAAAAGACGTAGTCTGCTGCGCCAGACGCCTAGCGGGCAGACAAGTTGATACCGTTAATTTCCCAACAGTACATGCCATGGGGCACTATTGTTTCAACCCTCGACTATCCAGGGGCACTATGTACTGGAAGGGGGACGGTACTGCTATTGGAGAGGAGAGGACAGTGCTCGAGAATTTTGAAATTTAAGATTGAAATTTGAATTTGGAATTTGCGAGGAGCACAAATGGCAACGTTTTCTAAGGTTATAATGCGGCAATTGTAATGAACAACTCATTGCTGGACCGCTTTAATTCGAACGAAACGGGCTCTACGATGGAATGAAGCGATTCTTAGGACTACGGACATACCTGGAACCGGGAATTGTACCTGGGGGGAGGGTTCGGGCACTTTCTGGGGGGGGGGGGGGGGTGTAAATCTGGAGGGGGTGTCTGGGAAGGAAAAAATATAAGCACTTTTTGGTTGATTTTTGGTCACTAAGACACTGTAAAAACCCTAAAATAGGTACTTCTTAGTCGATTTTTGCTCAAAAGCACTGTACAAAACACATTTCAATTTACAGTTTCAAATTTCTGGGGGGGGGAGGTTGGGGGGGCGTGTGGGTAGGGTCAAATCCAGCAAGTGGGGGAAGGGAGCCCCCAAACCCCCCCCCCCCCAGTTACAGGTATGACTACGGTTGCCTAGCGCTGCTCGACTCAATCACTGCTTGAATGCAAACAACTCTACTATACTCTAGTGGGCCCTATTTCCTGTCCCCTTTCCAACTGCACTCGCCTAAGCGGTCGTTGTAGTCGGCACCATCGTCCTCATTCAAATGGCGCCCACGACGAGTGTTGGGTGATAGCCCCATGATCCGGCCGTCAACATCGAGTACTTCTGCATCGTCCCCTTCATACTTCCTCTGGAAGGGGTTCCAAAGCGTTGTGCGATTAGTCAAGTAACCATGTCGGTTCGTACAGTGTAACAGTTTAAGATTGCTCAAAAGTGGCCCAAAATAGGTTAAAATTTTTCGAAAGTAGCCCGAAATATGTTTAGAATGCTCGAAAGTAACCCAAAATACGTTAAAATGCTCGAAAGTAGCCCAAAATCTCAAAATTTTCGCCTGCGGCGCAACAGGGGGGGACCATGTTAAAAAGTTGGAACTCTGTGCCCCCTCCCGAAACCAAATCCTGGCTACGCCACTGACAGCGATGTAGCTTCACAGCCCCCTCCCCCTAATGAGCGCATAAATCCGTGTTAAATCCATAAGGCTATAAATCGGAAATATTCCAGTTGATTTAGCAGCCTTCCAATTGCGCTTCAGGAAAGGAGTAGGTAGTGGAAACTGGAGGCACCTATTGTATCTCAGAGAATGTTGCGACGTCGACTATCGTATGCAGCACGGAGCTACCGTATAACCGACTTTATCACAGCACAGCACAGCACGGCGTTGGCGGCTCGACGAGGCGAAGAGGAGAGACAGTTATGCAAAATTGGTTCTGAGCGCGTTGTGGCGTGAGCGCAAGAACGGACGCCTTTTCAAGGGGCGCGTCAACAACGTCGTCAATCACCTAAGGCGCGCGCCAACCGGCCAGACGCGAGTCCCTGTTCGCCCCCCCCCCCCGCCCCGCCGACGCCAAATCGAGCGTGGACGCGCGCGCGCTCGTTCTCTCTCCCTCTTTCTCTCCCTCCCTCCCTCCCTCCCCTCCCTCCCTCCCTCCCTCCCTCCCCTCCCTCCCTCCCTCCCTCCCTCCCTCCCTCCCTCCCTCCCTCCCTCCCTCCCTCCCTCCCTCCCTCCCTCCCTCCCTCCCTCCCTCCCTCCCTCCCTCCCTCCCTCCCTCCCTCCCTCCTTCCCTCCCTCTCTATCTCTCTCTCTGCAGAGCGGAGCGGAACTTTCGCCTGGAAAACAGTTCTCGCAAGTTGCAACGCGCGCCAGAATGTCGGCAGCATGCGGAGCTGTCCATGAGAAGTGGGCGCTACAGTCTGGAATCTTGAGCGCGGCCAAAGAAACATCGAATAGCAGACCTCTTTTAAAATGCACATACCGTAAATTTTCTAATAGTACACCGGGGTACTAGTGTTTCAACACTCGGCTACCCGGGGACACCACTGAAGACGGGGTAGGTACTAATGGAGAGGAAGGACTATAGTTGAACCTCAAAAAGTTCGTCTGTAAAGAAAAGTTACTGCCAAAATGTAGTCATTTTTGGTAAAAATCTCTCAATTTTATGGTTGATTTGACGTTAATGGCCGCTGAAACGTCCCTTATCCATATTGTTTGTAGCCATATACCGTAAATCCTCTAATAGCGCCCCCCCCCCAATAGTGCCCCTGTGTACGGCGAGGTTGAAAGTGCACATCTAGCGCCCCCTCCAATAGTACCTTCGGGAAAGGGGCATGTTATGCCATGTGCCCTTCATGTGCAAAAATAAATTGGTAGCTAGGTACACACTACTACTAAGAAAAGTAGACGTCCACCAAGCAGACAGACAAGGCGATACCGTTAGTTTCTCAACAGTACCAATGGGCATAGGGTTCTATTGCTTCAACCTGCTATTGCTTGCTTTACCCAAGGCCAGTACTGCTATTGAAGAGGAGGACAGCATTCGAGAATTCACGGCAATGAATTTTTAAAATTTGCGAGAAGCAGAAAAAGCTTCGCTTCCCTCTTCTACTCTCCTCTGTCTTCCCCTTCCACTTTGCGGATTTACTGCATCAAACGCAGTGTACCGCATGTGTTTATTACACCTCGAACATATACAACGCTCACCCAGAATTTGCGCGCGCGTGCGGGCACTGCAAAGAATAGGCTGCGGAAAGTGTTATCTTGCTGCTCGAGAAGAACAAGCGACGCAGACACCCTGCAAAGCACAAAGTTTTGTATAGCGACGCGTAGTGCAGGTATGAGAAAGAAGAAAAACTTGGTCGAAAGCCCAAGCCATGGTTCGCCAACAAGGCAAAGGTACAGAACCACTTTGGGATTGACATTTTAATAAAAAGATCTATATTTGTTTAATTCGTCAATCTTGTTAACAAGTTTGAACGCACCTTTTTAATAAAACAAAATTTACATACAGATCATCGCTGCTGGTTACGGGCCACGTTGTAACGAACAAATTGAATTTGAATTTAAAATTTGAAATTGGTGTTGCCTGTGCACTGGAACGCCTGTCCAAATTGTTCTGCAAGACAAGCAACCTGCGTCTTCCGCAACAACCCCGAATTTCACAATTCTGTTCTGCACAAGACCACTGTACACGACACATCTCATTTCAAACCGTTGAATTGAGCCAGATATTACTGTATGTTACCTAGCGATGTCACCAAAAATAAAAATTTAATTAATTAAATAATTCAAAATAATATTTTAAGTACATTAAAAAACAAAAATTGTTAAAAAAATAATTTTGTCATGCAGATTTTTTTATTAAAAATTAAATAAATAATTATTTGGAATTTTTTAAAAGTTAAAAATTAAATAAATAATTCTCTGCAATATTTTTTTAACAATTTTTTAATCGCACGCTTAAAAAATTGATTTTTTAATAGACTTTTCAAGTAGTCCAGGGCAGGTTTGTCTTTTCCCATTGATTATTGGTGTTCATTTTGTCTACCTCTACCACCATATCATTGGCATTTTGTTGCCATCAAATTTATTGTCTTTCCTTTCAGTCCTGTCACACTCAGTGGAGGGTGTGTTCATTTGTAATCACTTCAGTAGGTTTTAGAATGGACTGATCCATTGCAAACATTGGAATGGAGGGAAGTGGTGTTTTCAGCACATGACATATATGACGCTGTAAATTAAAATTAGTAATCTGTGTGCTGGATGGTAAGTGTGAGCGAGTGTGTGCAAAATAGTGCGCGTAAGTAGCCACAAAAACCCTCCATCACAAATCTAAGTCCCCACCCCACACTCAGCCCCGTCTTACAATCCAATTGACACATTGGTAAATGCAAAGTTCCGCTCGGTAGTTTAATTCAAGGGTCTACTTCATTGAGGCGTGACATGCACGTTTTTGGATTGCCATTCGCGCACCGCATTAGATACTTCTCTACAATGTGTAGGAGTCCACTTTATATAAAGACTTGCTTGCGCTTGAAGAAGGTGTACTATGGTTCCTCCACCTTACAGTAGATGACCTCACAGGAGCCCCAAGGTGATGGGCATGGATTTTATTTGGAATTTTTTAATAGTTAAAAATTAAAAAAATAATTCATGAGCAATTTTTGGTGACATCGCTAATGTTACCTTCAAAATGTTTTCAGCTCCACCGAAGCGGCTGTCCAATCGTCCACGATCTCTCCAAAAGCGTCACCAGGGTCGCTGCCCCATTCACGTCTTGGTCTGCTGGTGTCGCTATTGCGACGTCTGAATATCGAGTACGTCTTCTGCGCCACCATGCTCTCGACGGCTCTGGTCAAGCCCTACTTGCCCACCTCTGACCGGGCCAAACTGCTGGAGACTGCAGCCAGCGCGCTGGCAAACATGACCGCTGCCGAAGTGGACATCTACGGGACGCGCCAAGTCACCAGCCTGCAGCAGTACACGGCGCTGCTGCAGCAACCCCTGCAGCTGCTAATCACGCCCCTCTTTGGTGGGTTGAACTGAAACTGAAACTTGAAATTGTGTTTTGACAAAACTACACAGCACGACGACACATGTCTCGAACTGCGACTCAGGAGGCCTAGTCGACACGCACGGCCCAAAGATCAACGCTGTCTTTACCCTGTTTTCGACCTTTTGTTATCTCATCCTACTGCAGTTCTATTGGACCACGAATGTTGGAGTGTTATTTCGCTATGCTTCAACGGTTCCTGTTGCCGTTGCCGAGTCTTCGATCTGTGCCGTGTGGGCCTACATAAACTTGGATTCGGAACTGCATGACGCAAAGATTCTGTACCCCAGGTGCGTGCGTGCGGACGTGCGTGCGCGCGTGCGTGCGCGCGCGCGTGCGTGCGTGCGTGCGTGCGTGCGTGCGCGCGCGCGTGCGTGCGCGCGTGCGTGCGTGCGTGCGTGCGTGCGTGCGTGCGTGCGTGCGTGCGTGCGTGCGTGCGTGCGTGCGAGCGTGCGTGCGTGCGTGCGTGCGTGCGTGCGTGCGTGCGTGCGTGCGTGCGTGCGTGCGTGCGTGCGTGCGTGCGTGCGTGCGTGCGTGCGTGCGTGCGTGCGTGCGTGCGTGCGTGCGTGCGTGCGTGCGTGCGTGCGTGCGTGCGTGCGTGCGTGCGTGCGTGCGTGCGTGCGTGCGTGCGCTACCCATCAAAAACCGGTGCAGAGCAGTGTTGGCGAACATTCTCAAGGCGTCCTCCAGATTTCTGGCATTCTCCGTGGCAGATCAACTGTTCACGGATGTCGGTGTCGTCTGCACTGCCGGGGAGTTGCTGCTGACGGCGGCTCTCTTCTACGCAGTCTTTGCTTTGGCCGACATTAGGGACATTTCAGCCAAACCACTCTCAGGGTTTGTTGCGCTTATGTACAGCGCTTATGCATAGGTTAGCACCTATTGTGAAGGCGTGCACAGTGCACCACACACAGAACATGTACAGTATGTGGCACGTACTGCTCGAGATTTTAAATATGTAAATTTATTGTGCTCCAAACGTGCTTCGCTTCTACAGTGTTTTTCACAATAAATAGAATTTAAAACGAATTTAGACTGGACGAAGGGACGCCATTGCTAAAGCATCAAGTTTCCGAATCCCAGCAATTTTCCTTGATTGGATGCGCTAAAAAAGTCAGGAGCCTTCTGAGAAACGTTTATTTGTACGAAAAGGAGGGAATTAAAGTATTGGTAAAAACGCGACAGGGATGGACTCGCTTTATTCTGGTGTGTTTTGTGCTGAGAACGGCCATAACAGGCACGGCGGACATGCAAGAAGAGGGTTTGTCGTACAGTTTGCAGTTACGGAGAAGCTAAATTTAAAATTTTAGCACTTCTGGGACTCTACACATTGAGACAACCGTTTGGCTGGGATGCTCGCCAACTTGCCAGATACAATATGGTGAACGGTGTGGCGGGTAGGCACGAGCACCTATCTTAAATCTTTTTCGGTTAAAAGCTCAGTATTCAAGTCAAATAATTTCAAATAAAATTCTTCATTTTATTGTGCCGGTTTCCGTTGAGAGATCTGATTTTATTAGATGAGAATTTATTAAAAATGTTCCATTCTTGACGATTAAAGCAAAAACACAACCATAAAAAACATCGGCTACAAGTCAATAATATCAATCGGCTAAAAAAACACTGTTGCTGGTCGAACACTAACCTATGTAGTTTAATCCAATCCGCTCACATGCAGAGGACGTGAGTTTCCAGGTATTGTTGGCCAATTGATTGTGGCCATTGTATGCCGCAAGTTTCTGGGTCTCAGCTACGGCATGATCATTCTGCTCGGCACTGCCAGTTCAGTGGGTTCAGCGGTGGTGCTGGGATTCGCAACTTCAACTGCTCATGTGAGCTACTACATGTACACCCCGTGTTCCTGCGCCTCATGCGCAGCTGGGAAAATCAGCCGTTGGGCCAAGGCATTTTCTTCGTTTTAAAAATGCCCAAAGAAGCATTCATTAAAATATTTTTTTTTATAATCATATTAATATTGTTTTTTATAATAAAAGTTACGTCACGGTTACAATGAGAATTCAAGACAGCACACGTATAGCCATGTGCCTATTGTATTTTCCTACAGCCCAAAGACCAAAGAAATACCATTTTCCAATGGACTAATTGGAGGTTCTACGGTGATTCAGATCTACTACAAGACGGCGTTTGACATGATCTCAGCAGCATCAGATGGCGCCTGTGTCAAGCTTCTTACTGAGCTGACGACCCCAGGGGAAGTGAGTCCACGCACGCACGCACGCACGCACGCACGCACGCACGCACGCACGCACGCACGCACGCACGCACGCACGCACGCACGCACGCACGCACGCACGCACGCACGCACGCACGCACGCACGCACGCACGCACGCACGCACGCACGCACGCACGCACGCACGCACGCACGCACGCACGCACGCACGCACGCACGCACGCACGCACGCTGGCACGCACGCACGCACGCTCGCACGCACGCACGCACGCACGCACGCACGCACGCAGGCACGCAAGCACGCACGCACGCACGCACGCACGCGCTCTGCTTTAGATGGGAAGAATGTACGCGTTGTGGCTCATGGCGACGTTCCTGAGTTTCCTCATTCAAACGTACGTATTCTCGGAGGTGTTTAAAGCCACTTTGGCCAGCTCACCCGCACTCGTCTGGACACTGCTCGCACTGCTCAGTCTGGTGTCGCTTCTCGTATGGACAGCTGGCCACGTTGTGCACGTGATTCAGAAAAGGAAACAGCAGAGTGCATGAGGATTTTGTCAATTCCTACATTGTACGTGGTTTGCCTCACACTGTCATTTGAGAATTGAGAGGTGCATATTGTGTGCAGCGAACCAGCTTCGGTGCGAACTGAAAATTGGAGAACATTGAATGACTGTATAATGTTTCGCGATTTTATAGTACATGAGAAAACTTCACCAAAAATTGAGCATTGTCTGATTTGATGGGATAGTGTAGGTACGTATGTATAAGTACAGTGACTGGCATCCTGTGCAAAGCAGAGACCGGAGACTATTGTCTACTTAGAAATTCTTTAGCGATTTCAGCCAATTACGTGGCAAAAGTGCAACAAATACGCTAGGCATAGTCTGAAGGGAGAGGTGAGGCAGAAGTAAGAAGAAGGAGGAGAGAAATATTGAAATAAAATCACCCGGATTTTGAATTTTGCAGTGTCTATCTTTCGGTTCTCAATAAATACACTTCACGCCCCGTGAATATCTTTTTCCACTGTGTCAACGTCACAACACTCACCTGCCATCGGAGCATTCCGCACGGCTGGCAGTGTAACATGAATACCTTTACTTTGTGCAAGTTCACAGTGGACGACGCGTTGTTGTTTTCCTTTGCTTTGCTCGCCTAGTGTGCTTTGTGTAATATCGCGCGACACGCACATGCGCAGGCGCAACACAGGCATTGTATTGACAACTCGGCCAAGTGTGCAATGGAGAAACCCTTCGCAAAAGGCTCCACAATCTATGAGGACGTCAACGAGGAGACGGCCGCCGAGGAAGGGAGGTGGGGCAGCAGCAGCGGGGGCACGAGACCCCCCGGGGACAGCTCGAATGCCAGCTCGGACCGCAGCTCCCTGGAGCTGCCCGAACCCGTGCAGACTGCGGGAAGGTGCGTGCGGAATGATGGATAGAATTGCATTTTGTTCGCTTTTGATAAGTTTTTTTTTGTGCGTGCGTGCGTGCCGGTGCGTGCGTGCGTGCCGGTGCGTGCGTGCGTGTTGGTGTGTGCACGCGCGCCAATCTGCTGCAGAAGACTCTTGTCTCGAGCCAACCACGCTCAGGTACAAAGGACCACCTCAGTGGACTCAGTTTCGCATCGCTCCCGAGGCGGATGCCATAACAGCGATCGAGAACTTGAACTCGAAATTGATGGAGCACGAACGCAAAGATCCGTTCACGCGAGCCCATCTAAACATGGACTTCACACTGGGCCGACTCTGTTCTGGCGTGAGCACGTGCCACGACCTTGTGGGACGCATAGTCGGTGAGTACGATGCCGCTGTGCAGTTGGATGTACGTAGTTGATGAGCATTCTTTTTTACATTGCCACATAGCATACAGGCGTTGTACTAAGCAATGAATGAAGAATGAGCGAATGATGTCACTTCGCCGTCGTTCACCCCGTGAAGAGTTTAGTTGGGGCTATGGCAAATTCTGGCCGGAATCGGCAGCGGCAGCCAATGAGGCGTGAATCGCTTGCCCAAGGGGACCAAAATATGTAATTCACTGCACCCTTGGTCAGTGTTGAACTCCCGACCATGGGAGGGCACCGAAATGACGCCCCACATCACGCACGCACGCACGCACGCACGCACGCACGCACGCACGCACGCACGCACGCACGCACGCACGCACGCACGCACGCACGCACGCACGCACGCACGCACGCACGCACGCACGCACGCACGCACGCACTCACGCACCCGCGCACCCCCGCACGCACGCACGCACGCACGCACGCACGCACGCACGCACTCACATTCAGGCGAGCTACCCGTGTGGCTTCGCGGTTCGAAGCTCCTGTATTTGGGCCCTGCATCGTACTTCGACAGCGAGGGCGGAGCGTCAACGCACGTCTTCGATACACCAGCCGCCGTGCAAGCGTTCGTATTCGCTGAAAACACCGACAAGGTCCGCTGATTGCAATTTGTTGAGTCACTGACACACACAATTTACCTATCGTAACGTAAACCCTCAAATTAGACCCCTGAGGGTTAATTGTTTGGCTCGATCTGTAGAAAGGGGTTTAATTGCATGAGGGGGAGTAATGTCCATGGATTTCTTTATGAATCAGATTAGGGTGACATAAAGCGAAACTTACACTGGTATTGTAGTAACATATTGATTAGGCACATCTGGATTTTTTGTCAGGTGTTCTACAGTCGCGTCGCGGAACTTTCGACGGCTTCCGAAGACAACACGTCGAGGTCTGGTATGGCTACGACCGGTTTTAATGTCTAAGACACCGCGACGCGTCGGTTTCAGATCGCCGGGTTGTCTGGGAGCCATTTGTAGGTGTCAGAACATCGATGAAGGGCGCATTTCGGCCGCTGCCAATCTGTTGCAAAATGGAAAGCGAGTCTATATAACGAATTCTCACGGCGTGCTGATGCAGATCGATCCCGAATCACTGGCTGTCGTTGGCTCGGTCAGTGGAACAATTATGTACCGCATAAGTAATTACTGTATACAAATGCAGCTGTTTTACCACTAATGGTGGATAAACGGTTCCTGCCGGTATGCTATGGCTGCACTTGCGACACTCCCTGATGGAAAAGAATAAGATACTTTTGGCGTCACTAATGGTGTACTTGTCAGTCATCTTCCACCAATAAATACACTTTAACTGTTAAACCAATATTATTTATTACCTGCCCCCCCCCCATCACCCTAAATAAGCATTTAGGAAGGTCAATGTCAAACTAAGCAAAAACCACGCAGATGTCCTTTGAAAACACGAGCATTGGAAGGCGCTGGCGTGCTGTGTGCCCCCAGTGGCGAAGTGAATCCCTAAACTGGCAAGCACATGGCATTTTCCTGGGGCGACGCACGTACCAGCTTGTGAGAGTCGGCAGAACGCAGCACAAGACGTTCGCCAGTGACCTCGGTAATAGAATAGTGCAAACGTTTCTTTTTACAGTGTAATACGCAAAAGAAGTTTGTGCAGAGCCATTTTCGTCAAACCTCAATGCCAAAGTGTTGGGCGGTGCTACCTTCATTCGCGACTATCCGTCTTACATATCAAACTTCGGAGTCAGCTCTGAGCACGTCATTCTCATGGAATGTCCGTTGCTGCTCACGAGCCCAATTAACAAAACCGGCTCGCTGACTGGCTTGAAATGGGAAACCAATGGCAAGGTTTGTGAATGTGATCCTGGTGGACAACTCCTGCTTAGCAGAATCTTCCCATTTCAGACTTACATGCGCGTTCTCACAAAACTAGGACTTGCTGTTGAAATCGCCTACTCATCCGACACATTCTTCGCTTTGGAGCACGTCAACGCATTCGAATGCCAAAACTGGCTCTACGTCGACGTCGTGGTCGTAAGGTGCAGATGTCTAGGTTACATAGTTTGGGCGAAGCGTAGTATTTGCCACTTTGATTCAGAAAAGGGGCGACATTCACATCGCTCACGGTTGAGAATTTTCGGAGCGGCCAATTCTCCTTTTCCACCGATCCACCGCAACTCAGAAGATTTATTCTGCCGTTGGAAATACCAGACGTAAGATTTATCGATCGACACGCGAATGTGACTCAGCAGATTCGTGAGCATACTTTGCTTGGAATTAATTATTTTTAAGGATGCGAAGAATGGAACCAACCTGATCAAATTGTCAATCGAAACAGAGACCTCTGCCAAGGCGTTCTGTGAAGGTCCAAATTCGGTCTACTGCAAGCCTCAGGTTCTCACTGATGCAGGTATCGTTTGGTGCACAATGAGTCATCACTCGATTGAATGAGTCATAGGTAGTTTGATCAACTTTAGCGCTATGCTTCACCTGCATCAACCAGGCTTACACAGGCCTGGCTTACAACTTTTGTTATGGCTTGATTGCTCCTGTTGATGGCACGGCGTGGGCAGGATCGAAGGTAGATACTGATAAGCCTGAGCAGCAGTTACTGAGGTTGTCAAAATGGTCAAGTTCAGATCGCCAAACTGAACATTCTCACTGGAAAAGTTCTCTGTTTGGAGCGACTGAGCATGCAGGAGGTTTTCAATCCGCCGACGTTTGTGCCCAAGCCACTCGGCAAGGCGATCGAAGAAGATGATGGTGAGTGCAATAGGAGAGAAGTCCATTTAGTCATATCATATCATAGTATCTCACAAACTTGAGATGAATTTGACAAGAATTGGGCATAGAGAACACCAAGTCAGATGCAAATACAGTAAATCCTTCAATAGTGCCCCGTGTGCTATAGTTTTAACCTTGCCGTTCATTCTACCAATTGTAGTGGGGTGGGCACTATGGGGGCGCTACTGGAAGACAAACGAATCCTGTTTGACCATCGTGACAAACACCACCATAACTGTGCAGCTCTCTTTACCAGTTTGGTTTGCTTTCAAATACCGTAGTGTGCATCACACCACACCACTTTCCCAAGCTGCACGCCACCAAACAGGTTTGCTGCTCTCGCCCGTCTCGCACACGGGTTTGGCCGAGTGCTCCTACCTGCTGGTGCTGGACGCCAAGACCCTGGGCGAGCTGTGTCGCGTCGAGTTTCACACCATGATACCGGTTTCGTTCTCCAGAATATTCCTCGAGCAATCCGCCAGGAACGAACAGTACGAAGACTCCAGAAGCGCGGTGATGGCACAGGAAGGTTACATATAAGATGCTATTTCGGTGCGCTGTGACGACATGGATAGACTAGACAACTAGACACGTTGTAGGTGTTCAACAACTATAGATATGTCAGCGTGAGTAGTGACGTTGAGGTGCGAAATGAGCGAAATGAAATAAATCAGGCATGATCGGGTAGGTCCGCGACGTCCAGTAATGAGACAGCGTCCAATGACTATGATTCTTTACACTACAGGGTTGTCATGCGTATGTGCTGTGTATGTAGTTTGTCGTGCTTGGATATTGAATGTGTATATACTATTTGTTCGACTCCACAGTATTTGAGCGCGTGTGTGGGAGCGTGCGCAAATGCGTGTGCGTCGTACCTAGTGCGCACAGCACGAGACACGTAGTACGTCCACCGTATCCTGCATATAGCAACCCTTCGGTGCCGTCCCTTCTGCCCAGCACTGACCGGTGTAAGACAGCGGAGCGAATCCCCCGTTCAATTTACGGTACAGTGGGCCGCACACTGTACACTGTACACTGTACTGTACACTGTACAGTGCAATCCCCGCTGCAGCAGGCGGAAATGTCACTGAATCAATCCCCTCTATTATTGCACAAGCGCGATGCTATGGTCCGTGTTTCCCGAGCGGTGTGTTGTGTGTGTGTGTTTGTGTTTTAAACAGGTTGTTTAGCATAACAAGTGAGCAAGATAAAGTGTAGGCCCCTACTATGGCACCGCCAACCCACTGATTGCGCGCACCGTGATGTATATATGTACTCCTCTTTCAATGATCAAGCACTTTACTGCGTCTCAGCGCGTTATATCAGTCGATCAGTCGAGCATTGAACCCCATCTTACATCAGAACTGACGCCGCTTGCGTCCGTAAATCACTGCTCTTACTCTTGCCCTTTCAACAGTTGCTTGAAATTCTCAGGCAGAATCTTCATCGTGGCGAACTTTGCGCTTTTGTTGTATGTACGACCTTTACCTTCATTCGGCGCCCAGATCACCCCGACCGCGAATGGACACTCGCAATTCGCGAAATACTGCCCCGTAAGCATCGTGGCATGGCAGTCTTTGTGCCACCACCCCCTATAAAACTGTCACTGTACTGTGAACATGCACAATGTACTCTCAAAGATGGCACACACTCAATCGGATTCGCACACGCTGTGTTGGATTGATGCGGTTTTTTAGGACTACAGTATATAATTTTATACCAGTATAAAATTGCCAGTCATTGAGTGCATTACCCTTTGAATAGGACAGCGCAGTTGCCGTTTTTGTAGGTGTCAACATCGTGGTCTTTTGCAGAAAACTGCATCTTGCTTTGACGAGACAAAGCATCCCCACAGTTCCCTCCAACATATTTGGCGTAGCTAAGCCTATAGCCTTGCGGAGAGAGAGAGAGAGAGAGAGAGAGAGAGAGAGAGAGAGAGAGAGAGAGAGAGAGAGAGAGAGAGAGAGAGAGAGAGAGAGAGAGAGAGAGAGAGAGAGAGAGAGAGAGAGAGAGAGAGAGAGAGAGAGAGAGAGAGAGAGAGAGAGAGAGAGAGAGAGAGAGAGAGAGAGAGAGAGAGAGAGAGAGAGAGAGAGAGAGAGAGAGAGAGAGAGAGAGAGAGAGAGAGAGAGAGAGAGAGAGAGAGAGAGAGAGAGAGAGAGAGAGAGAGAGAGAGAGAGAGAGAGAGAGAGAGAGAGAGAGAGAGAGAGAGAGAGAGAGAGAGAGAGAGAGAGAGGAGAGAAGCGAACGGACCATAAAATTGCTGTACTGGGCGTATAGCGGCTCGTCGTTGCAGTAGCGCAGGTCGATTCTCAGCCTCTGTGCCTGACCCACGCGACTCGTCAGCACGTGCATCCGCTCCAGACCCAGCCAGAAGTCGGCGTAGGACTAGCCGAAGCCCTCGATGTACTCGTTGTAAACGCGATCGTGGAATCGCACTTTGTCGTCGGAACGTCTGCGTGCGATCAAGTACTACACTGTACAACCATACTGATGCTCTTGCATATAGCCTAGTGGTGGAGAATGGGACTCGTGAACGCAAGTTTCCGCTATGGGTTCAATTCTCGAGGCAGCCACTTTTGCGGTATTGCTCTGCGCTGGACTTCCTTACCGCAGCCCTTTCTTCTGGACTCATGGCCACTATCCTCAAAGACGCGATTCTGTGTACTGGGCATGGCCCGCATTGACATACGCATATCCAAGAGGCCTTCAAAAGACACATTAGCATCGAGGGCCGCCGAAGACGTTCGGAAGAACGCCATCTGCAATTTATCAGGGTGTACGCGTCAGCGTACAACCCTAATATGTGACGACTTGCGCGCGCGAGAATTCGGATTTTTGATCGCCTATAACTTTTGATTGGCTGAACCGATTTCGGCGCGTTATGGGTCAAAAGAAGCGCACTCATCGGGGGACCGTACGTGCCACAGCGCGTAGCAGTATTGCTGCGCGTTAAGGGGGTACGCCCGAAAATGTTCCCGAAAAGTGTCTTTTTTTTTTTTTCTTCGTGTTCTCCTCCCAGTTTTTGGAGCGCCACTCGCTAGTGCCGTGGGCAATTGGAATGAAACTTGGCATGTGTAAGCGAACCATGATGGCAATTTTGCGTACCAAAGGAATCGTCTCTGCGTCCTACCAAACTCGAGATATCGCCGATTTTATGCGTTTTTTCGGACATAGTCGTTTTTTTGGGGTGGTTTCCACCAAGAGTAAATCTCGAAAAAGTGGCCAATTAACCCCCAATTTTTTTTTGATTTCCTTGAACAGTTTCTTATGGGAAGTCTATGCCAAGTCACTGAACCTAAAACTTCATCACTGATAATGAGATATTAGCAATTAAAAACTTTAGCCGAAAGTTCCGTGCCCTATAGGCTCTTTAACGGTGCATTGCAGAGCTTCACTATAATGGGGAAAGTTGATCGCCCAGACGTGATCTTGACCAGTTTCAGCAAGTGGACCAAATTGGATGCACCAAAATGCCTCCCACCATTATACCGATAACGAGAATTGGCGATATTTCGGTGTGGTTAGGTCGGATGGCCTACACATCAATACTAAAGTTGATGGCCCTTTGATGTTGAACATTTCATTCCTTGGAGCCAACACGCTCCGACGCACCAAAATATTTTCACTTCCGAGATAATCGATAAATATCAATATTGGTAGCTCGGATCACTTCGGCTAAAACACAAAAGATGACCGCCTCCACGTGTAGATCATTTTGATTCCTTACACCACTAAGCTCCGACGCACCAATATGGCGCTGCAGATCTGCACGCACGCACGCACACTATCAAATGGGCTGCTTCACAAAAAAACTCGATGTGGGTACGTCGCATCACTTCGGCTAAAACACAAAAGTTGACCGCCTAGTCATAGCGATCATTTTGATTCTTTACATCACTATGCTACGATGCAGCAATATAGGTAGCACAACTGCACCCGCACGCACGCACGCACACACACACAATTATCCGCAGTGGCTTCTGTTTGTAGTTTCTCTGCATGCTGTGCCATTTGCTGATAGGTTATCCTGCTTTGTATCATTTGCATGACAATTAGTTGTGCACAACTTTGGTCAATGAAAAATACATGTGTACCTATTTTCAATCCACATGCTCACATTCTATATGATGAGTGTCTCCTACTGCACTTGAGGGACTCTACCGAACATGCTACATATGTCATACATGGTACATATGTCATGCATGCGTGCGTGCGTACGTGCATGCATGTGTACGTGCATGCCTGCATGCGTGCGTGCATGTGCCTGTCTAGGTTTTACGAATCGATGTTTGTCTTACGAAAAAACACTGTATTAAGGAAAAATTTGCAGGCGCCTGCAAAAAAAGGTGAATATGTGACGCTCTTTTGTTGGAGCCCAGTTTGAAAAAGAGGGGTATAAATTAAGGCATGCCTCATTTATGTATAGCCACTTATGCTTTGCAGCTGATCAACTTCAGTTTGAACAAACCGTGTATAAAAACCGAACCAAACGCAGCAACACGTCACATATTCGGCATTTTTTTGTGTGAGCCATCTCACTCACCCAAAACGCAACAGCAATCCTTTCACATCTCATCTATCTCTGGTCATTACCATCGACCTGGCACAGCCAAAGTTCCTACATAAATAATCGGCACCTTGCTAACATTTGTGAGATGTGGATTGCCACTACAGTTCAGTTAGTGATGTGTAGGTATATACATACTGGCTGGCTGGCTGTACTGGCTCCATTCGTCATTCCCTTTTTGGAATTTCACCCAATAAAGCACTGCTCCTATGCAACGTGTTTGCGTGCGTGCGTGCGTGCGTGCGTGCTTGCGTGCGTGCGTGCGTACGTCTGCATAGTGGTCCATGTGCAAGACCCTGGGGTCCTTCCTGCCTGTCTCGCAACCACGTGGCGTTTAGTCATGCGGCATATGTGAATGCAGGGTGTTCCAGTCCAGTTAGGTCCTATAATTGCCACTGCTCCTTTCCATGCACACGAACACAAAAAAATGCCGAATATGTGACGTGTTGCTGCGTTTGGTTCGGTTTTTATACACGGTTTGTTCAAACTGAAGTTGATCAGCTGCAAAGCATAAGTGGCTATACATAAATGAGGCATGCCTTAATTTATACCCCTCTTTTCAAACTGGGCTCCAACAAAAGAGCGTCACATATTCACCTTTTTTTGCAGGCGCCTGCAAATTTTTCCTTAATACAATGGTGACATCACTTGTAGATCCATTGACAGGAAAATCCTATCAAGAGTCGAACCCAGGACCGTGCGCTCAAGAGGCCGATTTTCTACCACTATGCCATCCGTTGCCCTTGGCGCGCTTTACCTCATGAGCAGCGTCCAGCCACTCCCGTCTTCCTCCATGTCGCAGTAGGCTAAATGGGGCTGGTGGTCTATGTAGATCGTGTACCGACCGCTCTCGGCTGAACGGTCAGCCAGCTTGATGGAGGCGCAGTCGCTGTGAATGTCGACCGTTTTTCCGTTTTTGTTTGCAAAGGAATCGCTGCCTAGAAATGTCATGAGAGAGCATGTATGCGTGTTGAGAATTTGAAACGGAAAGTTGAACCTCTATTGTTGAGTGTTGACACCACACACACACACACACACACACACACACACACACACACACACACACACACACACACACACACACACACACACACACACACACACACACACACACACACACACACAGAGCTTGGGAATCGCTTTGGAAGGTGGCCCGCCATCTGGTCTGGAAGGCTGTTTCTTTCCCCAACACCAAAGCAATGACGTTGGTCTGCCCCCCCCCCTCCTATCCAGGGCGCATCACAAAACGTTACTCGATAAAGGTCACTTTTTGCCGAGAAGCCCGAGAAGTTGTGCGGGAGTGATTCGGTCGTGCGGTTGTAGTTTAGACTGTGCTGCAGTGCCAAGCGCACCGGTCAACGAATCGCGTGCGAGTGCGGCCATGCCGACCTGCTCAAATTGCGCGGAGCACTGGAGCGACTTGAATGACACAATGGTGACTTGAGTGGAGCACTGCGCTCCATCCGCGCAAGCGGATCCTTTGGGACAGCAGACGGCCGACCCCTCGCAGCAGACGGCCTCTCCCATGGGGCAGCATTTGTCGCCGCAAGTCGTCTGCGCTGCGGTGCAGGCGCCCCAGTGACTCGGCTTCTAAAGTCTGGAGTCTAATAGTCTAATAGTTATGAGTCTAATAGTTACTCCTGACATAGTTATATAAAGGCAGCATATACAGTGAATGGTTCCCCAGCCATACTGTATGCTCAATTCTCAAAAAAGCTCTCTGCTGGTCGCTCTTGGAAGGAATTACGGCATAGCAAGTTCACGAGTTTACCTACTTACGTTAAAAAACGTGAAGACCACTCCAGTACATCGCAGCTGCCGTATGTCTGTGTGTGCAAAGCGCCCCATACCAGGGTAAACACGTCCGTCGGAGCTTCGATTGTCGCTTTGTTTTTGTCACTGTCACTCTGCGCGGCCACTGACTTTCCATTTAGAGCTTGATTTTCCAGCTCCGACTTCATCGGTTTCGTGACTACCGCTTTGTTGACATTATCGATCGCCTCTTCAACCGATTCTGATTTCTGTTCAGCCGTTGAAGACTGCTCAGTGTCACTTGGTTCCGCGAACGATGTTGGCGCGGTGGTAAGCAGTATGGCAATGGCGCACGGAAGCAGCGCAGAAGTCAGTTTCTTCATAATTCTGATTTCTTCAAAGATTTCGCATCGAGTGATCGAAAAATAACTCGAACCTAGAAGCCGGGTGAAATCATATTAAGGAAAATTTTGCAGGTGGCTGCAAAAAAAGGAGAATATGTGACGCTCCTTCAGGCCCAGTTTGAAAAAACGCGGTATTAAAAGTAGCCACTTCATCAGATGATCAACTTCAGTTTGGACAAACCGTGTATAATCGAACCAAGCGCAGCAACACGTCACATATTCGGCGTTTGTTGTGCTCGCTTGGATCACTGGAAAGGCAGTCCAGGCTGCATGAGGACCGAGGCCTTCCATTCCTTGGACTCAGAGACGAGAGCGGGCCTTGTCCTTGACTGGACGTCTACAGATGGCAGTTCCGTCCGTCCATAGGCACAGGCTAACAGAAGCGGAACAAAGATGAACGAGAATCGAAGATTGAATGTAGGGTATACAATGTACTTGGTACTCAAGATCGTGAATGGACGGTGCATATCACTTACTGTAAGGGCAAGCCACATATTAAAAATTTAAGATGGACAGGGTAGCGAAATTATTTATGCAGAATCTTTGGCTGTGTGCCCTGTCCATCCATACGATGCCTAATGAATGATGCGCATCGTCAGAGAGATGAAAGAGTTTGTGAGGGTGGATTGATAGTGGTAGTGTTGTGGCTGTGTGCGATGGCTCGCACAACAAACGCCGAATACGTGACGTGTTGCTGCGCTTGGTTCGATTATACACGGTTTGTCCAAACTGAAGTTGATCATCTGATGAAGTGGCTACTTTTAATACCGCGTTTTTTCAAACTGGGCCTGAAGGAGCGTCACATATTCTCCTTTTTTTGCAGCCACCTGCAAATTTTTCCTTAATACAGTGTTTTTTCGTAAAAGAAAGATTAATCAAAAACTCACGCACGCACAAACATACAAACCCACAGCAGCAGACCAGAACGGACGCATGCTCAGTGTTGCACCATAACTAAAGCTTATGAAAAGCGTGTACCACTGTACACATTGTGCGTGCGTACGTGTGTGCGTGCGTGCGTGCGTGCGTGCGTGCGTGCGTGCGTGCGTGCGTGCGTGCGTGCGTGTGTGCGTGCGTGCGTGCGTGCGTGCGTGCGTATGTGCGTGCGTGCGCGCGCGCGCGTGCGTGCGTGCTGGTGTGCAGATGTGTCATTTTCATGTATCAGGGGCTGTAGCGAGCATTCGTCCATAAATATTTTTCCCAGCTCAAAAAATTACCAAAATTCTGGTAAAAGAACCTAGAAAAGATACAAAAAATGTGGAATGGACTGGAGACACTGCAGTAAAGCAACGCTGACGGGTTTCCCAAGGGGACACGTGCAAAGGCACAGGCAGGCGTTACTGGGATTCGAACCAGCGACCTCTTGATTTAGGGAACATGGTAAAAAGAAGAATGTGCCCAGTAAACCATAGCTGGCATGTAGCAAGAGTCCCTCCGCCGATTTCATTTTTTGATGTGGAGCATAGATGCCTGCGAGGTTTCCGTCCAATTAATGCAGGCGCGAGTGGGCGACGAACCAAGAAGCTTGTTATGTAAAGTGGGTCCTGCCATCTCCAAAAACTTTTCGGTAATGCACAAGCGTATGGAAGCGTGTTATGACTTAATCGATTCCCCCTTTGAATGCGCTTCTTTTGAGCTATCACGCGCCAGAATTCGTTCAGGAAATGAAAAATAATGCACGATCATAGATCCAAATTTTGCCCAAAATGGGGGTGCGCCAAGAGGGTCGAGCTGCGAAACATGGAAATCGGAGCGCTCCCATTCTCGAAAGTGACCTATTCCAGGTCCAGACGAGTAACTTTCATCATTACAGCACAGCTCTGCGACGAAGGGTTGAAGCGTCTGTAGCTAACAAACTTTTGGAACAAAACACCTAAAAAAAGGCCTTTCGAAGAGGGCTGACAGAGACACGGGCATCGGAGCGCTCCCATTTGTCGAAAGTAACCTATTCCAAGTCTGGAGATTAACTTTTGTCATTACAGCACAGCGGTGTCACGAACGGTTGAAGCGCCTATAGGTGACAAACTTTTTTTGGTCGGATTTGCCGAAATTTTGGTTGCCAATATCTCATTATGTGGTGAGAATTTCAAATATCATGCAAGCGCCCCAGACATTCTTTGTAAAGCTGTTCACGAAAATCAAAAAACATTTGGGGGTTTACTCGGCTTTTTTTCGACTTTTACTCTTGTCGGGTTTTGGCCAAAATAAAACGACTGTTTCGAAAAATGACCAAATCGGCCATAACTATAGATCCGAAGCACCTAGATAAATTTACCTTGGGGCACAAAATTGCCATCATATACTACGTGCTCACGCCAAGTTTCGTCCCAATCAACAGTAGCGTTCCAGAGCGGCGACCCTAAAAGTGTGTGCAGAACATGAAAAAAAACACCACTTTTTTGGAACCTTTTTGCACAATTTGTCTTAACGCGTTCGAGTACCAAAACGCGAGACGGCTCATTCGATTCCGGTCTAGAAGGCGGTTCTTTTGAGCTATCATTCGCCACAATCCGTTCAGGCAATCAAGAGTTATAAGCGACTGAAAATTCAACAAACCGCATTGAGGAAGTGCTCACATATTAGGGTTGTACGCTGCCGCGTACACCCTGATTTGCACAGCGCCTCATTGACATTCGCTTTTCGGAGAAAAAATTGCCCAAGAGCAGGCGTTAGTCGCGCGGTTATTCCTGAAAAACAAACGGGTTATTGACGTCAATAACTACCTATGTATTATTGAACTACCATCGCCCTCCCTCCTCCCTTCCAAGGACCGTGATCGTGCAGCACGCATGAAAACGACCAAAGAATCTTCAATCTGCAACACCAAGCGGAAATGAAAGCAACCTATAGATCTGCAACCGAAAGCAAAGGCAACACCAAAGAGTTTTGATGGGCGACGACTGAATCGTCACCGTCTGTTAGACACTTGCACGTCTGTACATGTACGCGTAATATCTTTATCTTACAGATCCAGGACCAAGCCAGGCCAGTAGCATTGGTGGCTTTGCATCCCCACCCTTGCCCGCCCCAGCACGCCTTCAGTGCATCATGCGCAAGCAAATCGGCTGCCGACCCAGCGAAGTGAGGCGGGAATAAACGCTTAATGGCACCCTTCCTGACAACCGGCCGGCCGCGACCACCACAACGCAGACAGCCCCCAGCATCAACATCAACAGCCAAAGTTCTATCGAAGCGGGTGCATCGCAGCTATTGCTCGGCTAAGGTGAAAGTGACGCAGCTTCAGCCTATGTGAGACAGTATACAGGCGTGCATCTCTGGGGTTTTCCTGCGGCAGAAAAAAATGGGCAGCCAAACGGATCTCCTGTCAGATACCTCTGTTGCGTTGAACGTTCCGATGCTTAGCTCCTCGCTATTGCAGGTCGAGTACAGTTTTGTGCGTGCGTGCGTGCGTGCGTGCGTGCGTGCGTGCGTAGTTGCGTCGATTGATGTATCCATCTATACCTATGCGTAGCATTGCTTTAAAACCAAAATTGCAATTTCCCAATGCCCGGACCAATTACAGGTACCGTCTGCGGATGACGACCTCTGCGACACCTGTAGATACAGAGAGCTGCAGCTCACGAATGTCATGGCCAGGACTGGTGCGTGCGACGCACGCACGCGCGCACGCACGGACGCACGCTCGCACGCACGCGCAAACTTTACGATCTTGTATCTGCAAGATCCTTTAGTCGAATCGCGCCAACAGCAAGAGGAAGAGAAGCGGCACATCAAAGAAGTGGAGCGCGAAGAACGAAAGATCAACAACGAAAAACACAGAGTAATTCAGCAAAAATTCGATACAAAAAAATTTGGCACAAAGTGACACGCCGACTGCAGGAAGAGCTGGAAAAGAAGAAGCAGCTAGAGAGAAGAGTGGTGGAGCTGAACAAACGCATGTTTTTGGACGCAAAGCGGCCAGGAGAGCAGAGCCGAACCGTTCAAAACGTGGAGGTTTAAGAAAGAGTTGGAATTTAACTAAAACAAAAATCAAAGTACATAGAGGTATTCTGCATTAAGCAACTGAAGACAGGAGACGTCTGGTCATTTGTAATGGCCTGCTCTCGCTAAGTGCAAAACTACAACTACCAAGCATGTGTACGTGTATGCAAAAGCAGGTGTTTATGGATTTACTAGCTAAATTAAATACTATTAGCTTGTAGGCTGGGATTCGCTTGAGTCGGCCCAGTACGGCGATGGCGAGTCGTGAGAAACGGCTCGAGTTCAAGGAACAACTCGACAAACAAATCGAAGCAAAACGAAGTTGAAATCTTGACATTTTTCTGGTTTCATTTTTTTTGTGTGAACACAAATTGTTGAAATATCTATGTCAGCTCTGGCGCGCAAGGAGCACCAACTAGACGTGGACGAGGCGCTCTCGCAGCAGCAGAACGTCGAGCGAGAGTGAGACAGTTTACATTTACATTCAAAATTTATAGGAAAAAATCGTCTTCATTTGAGAACAACAACGGAGATAGAGCTGTCGCGAGCGCGGCAGATGAGGAGGCGGGCCGACTACAAGAGCGCGCTCGACGCCCAAGTGCGTTTCGAGTGTCTACGCGTGCGTGCGTGCGTGCGTGGGTGCGTGCGTGCGTGCGTGCGTGCGTGCGTGCGTGCGTGCGTGCGTGCGTGCGTGCGTGCGTGCGTGCGTGCGTGCGTGCGTGCGTGCGTGCGTGCGTGCGTGCGTGCGTGCGTGCGTGCGCGCGCGTGCCGCAAACGGTGTTACACGTTGGAGAACCCTGTTCCGCCAGGTGGCCGACAGGCGGGCAGCGAAATCGATAGAGAAGAACGCCGAGAGTGGCGACGCCTGGTGGGGAAAGAGCGAAGCGGGCAGGAAGAGCCAGCTACTGGAGACCAACGCCGACGACCAATCGGCCAGACTCGACAGGCAGGAGTGAGTAAAACGTTGATTTTTTTTGTTGATTTTTCCGTAATTTGCAAAATGCATCGCACAGAAAATCGATTCGCAATCTGGAGAAATATCTCGCCGACGAGGAGGCGGACGCGGAGAATCGGCGCCGCTTCAGCAAGTCGCCGTCCAGGCGACCTCCAGCGCCTTCGCCGGCGTGAGTCTGCGCGACTCGACAGTGTTGCCGATCCTTCCATATGGACACGACCGGCTTGTCGGTCTCTGCACACCAACATGTCAAAACCGCCTGGATTCTGCATAAAAATTTTAGAATTTCACAATCACGATAAAATCGGTCGAAAATGACCGCGAGCGAAGTGCACTTTTCTTTAATTTTAAATTATTCAGAGAGCGCGCGCAAGCGGAGCGGGAGCAGCGGACGAAGGTGGTGGAGGAGGCGTGGCTTCGAGCGGCCAACGACCGCCAGAGGCACTTCGAGACGCTGCAGCACGGCGGATTGTCTCGAGCCGACAACAGCGGCAACGTCATGGACCTTCTCAAGAAGTACCGCAGATGCAGACGCTGCAACAAGGCCATCGCACCGGTAAGGGGGATCTTGCGATGAATAGTTCCGTATTTTCCCCTTTTTATTTTCATTTTTGTGAATGGTGCAAATTGTTGGGGGGGGGGGTAGAGCAACTTTTTGCAAAACCTGCCAATTCTGCCCACTCATGCGCGACGCAGAGAGTCTGTCTGTCTCTTCTTCTTCTTCTGACTATATGGAAAATTCAGAAAAATTGACTTCAAAACATTTACTTTTGAGGTTTCTGGCAGCAATAGCGGATCGGATAGCTGGTTTGCGATGACACCGGCCGATGCAAACCGAACCATCAAAGCTGGAACCCCGGATAGGGTTTTGTCGAGACATCATCATCATCATGATTAGGGAAATTGATGTCATTAGGATTGTGTTGACAATGATGATTCACGTTTAGTATTCGTTCGTAGATATTTGTGTCTGTGACAGTTGAAGAGTTGTGGAAAAAAAGGCGATTGCAGTGTCATCATTGTGCTGCATTGTGAATGGTGCTGCATTGCAATACAGCAATAGAACATGCGCATTTCGCCAGCATTTGGGACGGTGTAGAATAATTTCAAATTTATCAATATCCGTATGGAGAAGTAGTCGTCCAAACATCGTGTTTTTTTCTTTCATAACGATGTACTTTATCACTCACAATATTTTATCACCAGAATGGAGGAATTCGCAATCTACCGTAACTGAACAAAATAAATATAACTGCACAGTTAGGATAGAAATATGGATGATACTTACTACCAATGCAAATACTGTAAGACGGACAGCGCACTCAATAATAACAGCGAGATCGTGGCGACACGCGTTTGATCAAAACTGGATAAGGAAGAGTTGCAGCGGTCCTCGAAACAAGGACAGACGTTTACCTAAAAAATCATTTAAATATTTGAAATAATTAGCATAATTGGGCGCCTTTTTCAAACTACCTACACTGTACACCCCTGAGTAATCAGTGGGTGATTATGAAGGGAGAAAAGTTGTTAGGGAATTTTATTCATTATGAAACCATCCAATGGTGTTGCGAAATAGTTGTCAACAGCTACAACACAAGAGTCCCGAATTGAGACAGTAAATGATGCCGTTTGATCGGTAATTCACCTTATGAAAAAATAGCAATTTTTGTGTTCGCATGACTAAAATACCAAAGACCTGAAACTTGGAGCAGAGCGCGACAGATTTGACCGGCAAATTAAAAAAATACGCTCCAAATTTGCTCTTTCAAGTCTGAGAGTGCAGTTGCTTAGTTTTCAACCATATGAGGATCTGACTAGAGATTCGCGCTTTTGTTGGAGGATTTCCGGCCAGCGAGTCAGCCGTACCGATTCCTGGAGGCCTTGCGGGTTGGCCACGAATCTCCTGTCGGGCTTGCCAAAGCCGTAGAGGATCCAGTGCATCGTGGCGTGGGGATTGCAGCGTCGGACGTTGCCCAGCGACGCCATCGCGTCCTCGTGCAGCGGCGCCGGCGACGCCGCGCGTCCGCTGCGCCCGCCGGCGCTCACCAGCACCGAGTCCGCGCAGCCGCGCAGCCAGTGCAGGCCCGTTGCGCGACCTGCAGTGTTAGACCTCTAGCGCGCTCGGCCTATCCGCCTCTGGCACGCACGCACACGCACGCACGCACGCACGCACGCACGCACGCACGCACGCACGCACGCACACACGCACGCACGCACGCACGCACGCACGCCGCACGCACACACGCACGCACGCACGCCCGCACGCACGCACGCACGCACGCACGCACGCCGCACGCACGCACGCACGCACGCACGCACGCACGCACGCACGCACGCACGCACGCACGCACGCACACACACAACCTCAAAGCACTGGTTATTCGCTCGGCAATTTCAAAGTCATTTCTGCAATCGCGTGACTGGCAATAGCAATCGAATTCTTTGCGGCAAAGAGGCGAAGATCACACACGGTACCGCGCAGCCAGTGAATGACGCAACGCTATAATTAACCTCAAATTAGTCCAGAGCAGCACTGGAATGATAGAGCAGCTCCTAAATTTAGCGGAAGAGCAATGACGGCTTGTGAATGAGACGGCAAAGTTCGAATATGAGAGATTTTTCAATCAAAAACGCATGCTTGATCTTAATGGATCACGACAAGCGACAGAATTACATTGTATGAGCACTGAAATTGAAAATTTGGATGATCTATTGTACCCATCATTCACAACCGCTTTCCAAACCCAGTGTGTGCAGCATGTGCAAAATATCACTCCAGCAAGCAACACAGCACACCATGATACATGTGACACGAGCACAACTCTAAGCATAGGTATAGGTATGTACCTGTAACTTGGAGGGGGGGGGGTATACACTCTTGGGGCGTAGTGGAGTGCGCAAATCTTGAGAGGGCGGGGATAAAGGGATCCAGAAAAATGCAATTTGGTTATTTTTTTGTCGAAGCATGAATGTTTTTTAACTGTGGTGAAGGGGGGGGGGGTCGAACCCTGAGACCGACCCACCAGGTTACAGGTATATGTAGATCTAAGATACACTGTACGCTGCCACAAGCAAAACTGACAAAGGTAGGGATCAATAGTACTTGACTTTTTGGTTAAGCAGCTCAAAACTGCAACAGTGAATGTCGCTCGTTTGTGATTTAGAATTCTTGGCACGTACAGGGGCGCATAGCACTGGCACCGACAAATCACACCACGGCGACTCTGTTCTATGATGCAACAGAAGAAGTAGAGGCAAGGCACAACGGCCACAGCAGTAGAAGTGTTGTGAAAGTGCACCACAATGTAGAAACCACAGTGGCGCAACCCAAGCTCGGAAAAGCGGAATTTCTCGCGTTGCATTTCGAGGTGTAGCAGGGGCAGACGCTAAGAGGGCCGTGGCCGGGCTTGTCACTGTGGGTTTATTTTATTCAGTAAATATTTAAAACCACAGGAGCACAACTGTGCCATGCTTAATCTCTATATTTTGTTATTATTTACTATTTACTAATTTCTATTCTATGTAAAAGCGCTTGTTTTACCTGGTACCTAATATGTATTTTTAAATTATTGTCTAATTTACAACTCCTCGTGCCCGCACGACCCTGAGGCTGTGAGCGGCCGATCTGCCGTTGTGTTTTAGTTTGCCCTCGGTCAGCTCCGCGTAATTCGCGTAGGCGCAGCCATTCTTGAACCGGTATCGAGCGGTGTGATGTCGCAGCTCCTTGAGAAACCGGTGCGCATTTCTTCTAGGCGCTCCAGTTGCAAACATGGTCGCCGGACAGCCTCGCACCATTTGCAGGACCTTGGTCGTCTTGCCTGAGTGGGGTGGAACACCGAACGAAATGGGTGAAACGTGGTGCAAACGGACAACCGAACCAGGTCAGTTTTATCGACACAACTAGGAAGCGCCGAACGTGCCGGGGCACAGCGAAACGCAATGACCGGTCCGAAACTTGAGAATTCAAAAAACGAGACTGGATTTGTGCAGGAATGAAAGAGCGGATTCAGAGTGATGTGGTGGGACAAGCGCACTTGCGCACAAGTCGCTCAATTTTGTTAAAGATTTTGGTGAATCCTTTTCTTAACTCCCTGCGAACCGGTCATTGTGAATCGGTGTTGGTAATGCAACAACACACTCAAGCGTGCGTGCGTGCAGGTAAATGAGTGTGCGTGAAAAGCGCGTGAAAAAATACAGACACGAATGGCGTACATTGTCACCCTCGGGGATGCTCTGCAAATTGCTCAGGCTGCGGTTTGAGTTCTTTGGCTATCGTTGGCTACCGACAACTCTGTTTTTTCTTTTAATTTGACTTTTCATCCGAATCTTTGTAGGAAAATATTTTAAAAACCTTAAACGTGCGAATCGCAATGGATTTTAGTGCTGCTGGATGAATAAAATCCGTAGGTGCAGAGAGGGGGCGTTCTTTCCACCATGCCTCATTATAACCGCTCCGCTACATATTGTACACTCAATTGCATTCGCCTAGTACCCGGAGCCTCACATGCATTAAAATTGCCGTCTTACATACGTAACGGCACATTGCCACACAGTTGTTCATTGCTGCGCCACTTATACGTTCATACGCCTACAATGTACATGTGCGCCAGTATACTGCGAATTCCGAGTCCAATTCCGATTCCGACTCCGACTCACCGAAGACTTGCGTGGCGTAGGACATGGTGAGGCAGAAGCTGCGACAGGGCACCGTGCGGAGTCGCTGGGGCTCAGGGGGGTCGTTGCAGGAGCCGGTGAAGTTCAGGGGCCGCGCGAAGACATCCGCCATGTAGTGGAAGTCCTCCTCCAGGGTCTTGGACATGCAGCTGTAGCAGCGCAGGGAGGGCGTCCGGACCATGGAGTGGTCGGCCGCTGAAAGGGAACGCACTATGAGAATCCATAGAAATTCGGACAATGCGGCTCAGTGGTCGGAAGTTCAAGGCAGTATGGTATGAGAGACCTGTACCTATTATTGGATAGTTGACGGTACCTAAACTGATTGATTGCTGTGCACCGAACACAAATGTGGATACAGTGCGGCAGGTGCGATTTCCAAATTTCAGACGATTGGGGCAACACGGGGCAAATTCCTAATGCGTTCTAATGAAAATGACGATACCATTGTTAAATGATGTCATTCAAATGCTTCGTGATCCTAGCATTCGAATATTAGATGTGCGCAAATTGTACACCGTAAGGTACCGTAAGCCATTTGCGTAGTGCACCGGCTCATGGTTTAACTGTAAAGTCAATGGCGAAAGAACGCAAGCGTATGTGCATTCATATGTCGCATGTCTCGAGTATGCGCACTTTCGGCGCCTGTTTAACGAATCATAACGTACCGAACTCTTCGCGAATCTCTCCTAATTGGCAGTTTGCAGTCAGAAGTCCGACGCCAACGAGCGAAGCCAGCCTCCAAAATCCCTTGGCAGTTGCTGTTCGCATTTCAGTCGGAATCCTCCGTCCTGTTTCAATTCCAATTCACATGTTCCAAAGGTGCTAGTGCGCCGCCGGGACGCCGAACCAAAAGCGGAATCCAATAAGTTGTGCTGCTTCTGGGAAAATTTGTCTAATTCCCGCTCGGAAGTGGCCCCATCAGGGCGCGAGCGGTCGCTCTATTCAGGCGCTGAAATCGGGCATTCTTTCCTTCCTGGAGATTCCTTCCTCGGCCGCCGCTGCGTGCGGCGCCGCGTACTTAGGGACGCAAGCTGAACGCTCTGTCGCAGAGCGGTCGACTAATTAACCGCGCCGAAGACGGGTCCGCCGCTCTCGCTATATATACACGGTATTTCCCTACACATTTCACTCTCTTGGGCCCAGTGTCAGACGCAGCGTGCCGGCCGACGCGCTAATAACTCCGCGAGGGCCGGCGGCCGGCCGAGGCGGGGACGAAACAAATGATACCTTGACGACGACCAGGCGCCATAAATCAGCGGCGCCGCGGCGTCACGCCCGGCTAAGTTACGCCCGCCCGCCACCAGCGCAAAGAGGAGGGAGGGGCGCGCCAAAGAGGCAGCCCCCAGGCGGAGGAAACGCGGCAGTGACGTGGATGAGCGCTGCGAAAGCACCTACCTATATGGATACGGACATTACAGGTGCACACATAATGCGGAACAGGTACATGGAAGGAAGTTGGACAGATCCCTGCAATGCCGTACATATACATACCGTACTATGTACATAGTATGTACGATAGATCTCCAAAAGGGCGTCCCCTCCAAAAGTGCCAGCATGTATACCGTAAGGCATTGTCTAGAGGCGCGCTAGAGTAGAATCGTCTAAGTGTACGGTACGCGCCCTTTCAAAATGCCACACTCTTCTAATTTTTAGGCATAGACTGCGGTGCACCACGAATGCAACATGTAAGCGTCGTCTACACATGTTTTACGAGCATCCTTCCGTGACCGCTCAAAGCACGCATTCACAAGCACATGCTAGCTTAGCTAAGGCCGCACGCGCGCGCGTGTAGTGGCACCACGGCGTGCACACCAGGAGTTTTCGGACAATAGAGCGGGTGGAACAACGGAAGACAGTGGTGCTGCTCCCACGGACGAGCGAGCAGCCGAATTATGCGGGCTCGAGCTAGTCGGGTTGCCCGGTGCGTGGAGGGGGGGGGGGGGGGGAGGGGGGCTGCTGGGGCGCATGTGCGTGCTGCGTCTGAGTCAATTATACGAAGCTATAGTCGCGACGGCTAGGGGCCAAAGACATGCGGTTGACGTAAGGCCAAGAGGAGAGACGCGTGCGGAATACGCAATCGCCAGCCGGCGAGCCGGCTTTCATCAAGTCGTATGGAATGGCATCTGTCAGTCAGCAGCAGGCCCGGCCTGTCCGCTTATACTTTCGTCTTAAGAAAGACGTACATATGGGAGGGGCCGGGGTGGTGGAGAGTGACACTCCCTTTGAGTGGTCAAATGAGGGGACGAGCGAATACATTTTTATCTCGAGATACTCACGACACGCACGCGCATTTTTCTAACTTACGTATTTAATTAATTAGAACTCGTGCGTGCACCGCACGCAATTCGGATTCGAACGTGGCTGCTCGGTCGTACTAAGCCCTAAGCCTGTATGATGGAAGCTACATACACGGTGGGTGCGCGGGCATGCATTTCTAGCCAGCAAGCCAGGCTATAGGTATAGCGGGTGATGATTCAATGCGCCGCTCACGCATTCATGCTCCGGCTACGAGCTGCTGCTGTGCATAGCCCATGAAACGGCTCCGCGGTCTGACTGCGAGCTTTATAGCTACATAGCTAGCCGTTAGCTCTACACGTGCCTACAGGGCTGAACCGAAAACAACCGTAAGCCAGAATACCTCTAGCAACAGAAGTCGCTCAATTTCGAATTTCAAGCGGTTCCCAACGGGGCAAAGGCGTGGCAAGGCGCCAGCGATTATCCACAGCTATTATATACATAGGTATGTACACACCGCTCTAGGCTATCATTTTAAGTGTGCGGCTGCTCTCTCTTTTTACAGTTAACCCTTGATGGAGTTTAAAGGTTACCCACACAACTGTGGGGAAAGAGTGACGCTGAGCTGGGTTAGTCATCGTTGAGAGAAAAAGGTAATGCGGCGCCGACGCGACGCCACCAGCAGCTAGCATGGGATGATTGAAGCTAAAAGCGAAAATCCACCCTCCTGTCAGTTATACGGCATTGAGTGCTTGGCGAAAATATACGACAGAGCGGGGGAGAAATGGAAGACCGTAAATTGTAGCGTGTAATCGCACACGCACCCACGGACGTACGCGCGCACGTACGAACTCGCACACAATGTGGTAGCGGCGGATGTATGCACAAATGCAACAGACGCACGCACGCTCGCACGCACACGCAAGAGGTTCATGCACTCAACTGTTCGAGTCACTTCAAAGACTTTACAATAGAACTGCAGCAATGCAGTTGCGCCTCGGTCGCTGCTGGCTTGTTTCGATTCGTAAGTTGAGAGTCGTTGAAAAATCTCGTTCCCCCAAAGCCTCCGGCGTCACGGTGTCAAAAACGAGTCCTACCTAGCATCCTGACTGTCGGCTTCGAATTGCATTTAGCAGAATTCGCAGCTTTTCCTGCAGAGCTCGTTGCCCACGGACATGGCCTCGCCTCCTCCCGTCTCGACATTGCTGTAGCACCACCGCCACTTTTGCGACTTCACCGCCTTGCAGAGGGACCGTATGTCGTCTCCCAAATCGTCTCTGTCGTGGCACTCGCCCTCGTACGGCGTGGGGCATCGGCCGCACGTCAGCTGACATTCGTAGCCGATGAACCTCGACTGGCCGCGAGTGCTGCTGAAGCGAGCGAGAAGGTGGGTTGTTGGATTTGGGCCAACGCTCTTGGAGGCCGTCAATGAGCGGGTTGCATAAAGCAGTTGCAGCTGCGATCGTCGCAAGAAGGCAGCTACAATCGGAAGTGACTTGCGAGAGTCGCGGCCTCCATACGACTGACGCAACTTGCGATCGCGTTTATGCAACACGCGCTGCGAGAGAGGCTCGATCGCAACTGCAATCTTACGATCGCGCCATTGAGTTGAGACAGTCGCAAACTTTTATGCAACCCGCTCAATGGCCCATATAGCGTAATAATATGGCGTGAGTAGCGATATCGAAAAAATACTGAGGATTTACCGTAAATCCCCGCATAGTGCCCCAGACAAGATACTTTAAATCTTGCCTATTGGAAGGGGCACTATTGGAAGGGGCTCTGTTGTAAGAATTACGGTAATTGTCAACCAGGCATTAAAAAATTCCAAGTAATAATTTATTTAATTCTTAATAAAAATCTATATGACCGTTTTTTTTTAACAATTTTTGTTTTTGATGTACTTAAAATATTTGTTTAAATTATTTAATTGATTATTTTATATTCTTGGTGGCATGGCTAGTAAGGCTGAGATGCGACAATTTCGAGTTGTGTAATACGACAATTATTTTTTAATTACTTGCATAAAATGGATAATGAATAAACAACTATGTAGGTAACTCACAAAGTATCGACGTCGCACCAGTGACGCTCGTTCAGTAGGTACTGGCTGCAAAACGTGGCGTCGGCGACGTTTGCGCACCCCTTCTCGGGGATTTTTTCTTGCGTAGCCACCAGTTGTGCCACCACAAGTAAACCAAAGGACAAGGTGAAGTACATCTTTTGATTTTAGGTGCGGTATCCGCTCGAAAATATTGGCCGGAGGAATCGATTTGAAATCTGGTAGAGGCTTATGCTCGCCGTGTGCCTCCGATTGCTTTTCTAGGCAATTGACAAGCGAGTCGAGACAAGTTTGGAGCGAAGCAAAAATACAGCCAGCGCACCAACGATACAGTATTTGTTCACCTGAAAATAAATGTCTACAGTATTTTAGTAGCGACAACATTGCACCAAACATGTTTGAGAGCAGAGCGTCAGTTCATCGATATCTGCGCGTCCCATTGCAAACATGCTCGGTATAGACTGGCATAACAGCCGGTGTGTGAACTAGGCACAACCAAAAATTTTTAACCATTGGTACAAGTAGGTGTACTTAACCTAACCTTTTTTGCTGAGTCGGGCTACGACTATGACTATCCAAACTACAGGTTTGACAGGCTCCAGAACACCTCCAATAGTGCTAATTACGTACATAGCCCATCCAGGCTGCTACAACAATGTAAGTAGGTATATGCAGTTTAAATGAACTAAAACCGTCGTTTTTGCCCCTTTCTAAGCACGTTTTGGACGGTTTGACAGTTTTTTTTATTTAAGAAAAATTTTTAGTTTTCTACAAGCCTGACGAGAGCCATTCATGGAATCATGTCATGGGCAATGCGCTGAGCACGCCTCGACAAACGCCTCGACAACGGTAAACAATTGGACATTCACACAACCTAACGTAATAAGGACCCTTAGAAAATTACTTTCAACAACGTTCAACAATTGATTTCACCAATCCAGATCACGATTCACGATCACGAGTGCCTACCAAGAAGGAAATGTCATTGTGGATCACACAAACCAACGCTGTTAATCTCAAGGGATCTTCATGACAATAATTCTAATAATAATAATTTGTTTAATACACCCTCATCAAATTCTCACTTCTCGCGTGGTTTTCATTAACTATCGACAACGTATGCTCTTCGGTTGTGGCTCCAATCCCACCGGAACTTCACGAGCTAACTGGCGTTGGTGGCGCCATTGCTGCGCTCTCCTTTCTACCGCCATAGAACGGATTGATCGGCGGCTGATTGGGGTGGACTTTAGCAGGTGGGCTGCAGGCGATTTTTAGCAGAATGAACGCCAGCGACAAATACTCGATTATCGACACGACGCTGCAGCCTGAAAACGGGTGTCAATTTTTAAACTTGATGCAGAAAAATCACGAAATCGATCGCTCGGACTGCCCCTGTGCACCTAGGGATGAGCACGGGCCTGCACATCTCGGCCCGGCCCGGCCCGCCAGATAGTCCGGCCCGTCCCGGCCCGGCCCGCACCCTCAAAATCCAGGCCCGGCCCGGCCCGGCCCGTCCAACTGCTCAATATCGCAGGCCCGGCCCGGCCCGGCCCGCAACACGAAATAAGTACAGTCACTACAGTGTACAATTTACTGAAATACCGTATGCCAATTAGCGTGATTTACTTAACGGAATGGCGCATCCACCTCTCAGAATCGCAGTTCACAACCATTTTACGGCCTTTGCACCATTTGAGCGTGAAAGACGCGCGTCATAGAATACAAAGTTGCTAATACGGTGCAGAATAGTCGCAGATACTTACAATGCATTACATAGGTAGCTATCTACGTTGGCCAGCCAAGAACGTCCGGCCCGGCCCGGCCCGGCCCGCACCCTCAAAACGCAGGCCCGGCCCGGCCCGGCCCGGCCCGCAAAACGGGCCTGGAATTTCGGCCCGGGCCGGCCCACGGGCCGGGCCGGGCCGGGCCGGGCCGGGCCGGCCCGGCCCATGCTCATCCCTAGCACACACAAAAGGAATGCCAACACACCAAGCCACAGTCCCATCTGGCCTCCAAAGTCCGAAGCGAAATTCACCCACTAAAATGTTAAAAAAATTTAGAAGCAAAAATTCTGTAAATAAAACCCCAAAAGTCACGTGGTAGGTCTCCGTCTCCCGAAGCAGTTCGTAGTTCAACTTCGAGTAGTACAACTCGATTTTGGCCCCGTTTCGACTGAAAGGTTAGAATTAATTTATTTTAACAATAAAATTCAATCACCAGTATTTAAAAAAAACTATTTAAACAAATTTAAATTTAAATTAATTAAAAAATAGTTAAAATGTTAAAAAAATATTACGCAAAGGCCTCTCTGCACGTCGTGCCGCGAGCGCGCATCAGATCGGGATCGCAGTCGGCGACGATGTCCGACGAGGCTGAAAAATTTAAAATTTGGAATTCGCGCCAAATTCATCAGTGTGTGTGTGTGTGTGTGTGTGTGTGTGTGTGTGTGTGTGTGTGTGTGTGTGTGTGTGTGTGTGTGTGTGTGTGTGTGTGTGTGTGTGTGTGTGTGTGTGTGTGTGTGTGTGTGTGTGTGTGTGTGTGTGCACTTCTGCCAGTGGAATGCCAATGGAATGCCAATGCCAACGGACAAACCAGTGGGCCAGGTGGCGGCGGAAACGGCGACGTCGTAGACTCCCTCGGTGCACGGCTGCACGCAGTCGCAGCGAGCGCTCCTGCCCGGCTCCGACCATTCCTGTAAAGGCCCTGTAATTCATAATCATCCGCGTCCGTCATCCGTCAAAGACGGATGATTATGAATCGAGCAATTTTCGGGTGACGGACGCGGATGAAGGACGACGGATGGCGGATGACGGACGCGGATGATTATAAATCGGTCTTAGGTAAACTGAGTCAGGCCGAGTGAGGGGGCGGGAGGGCTAGGCTGACTGACCCTTTGAAGAGAGAGGAGGGGAGAAGGGTTCTCAAGATTCAAAGGTGGTCTAGATGTGCAGAATGAGGAAACGAAAATAAATCGGTCAGAATGGGCTGTAGATCACGCTATTGTGGTGTTAAAATAGACGCCGAAATCAGAAGAATTCTGGGGGTGATTGACTTCTGACTCTGACACTGACAAGACCTCGCTCCCAATTTTTAAATAGGAGTCGAGCCTTCAACCTCGCCGAGGCCGGTGGCGTTCTTGCGCTGGACCTCCATGCGCTGCTGTAGCTCCCAGCACCGGCCTAAATTGTGTTGTTTTTTAACCGGTTTTGCTCCGGTGGACGGGTTTTTCAGACAGACAGTTTTTGGATGGGGCACCAGGGGGGCACGAAATGTTGCTATAAGGGTCCAAAATGAAAACTACAAAAATGTTGTGTTACTAAGGTCAACATGGTATCGAAATGTCGTAATTTTGCATTTTGGGTCATCAAACACCGACAAGTACACAAAGAATCACGATTTCATCAATCTCTAAAGGTTGAGAGGACGAGCTTTGGTGGTAACTATGTACTTCTGGCAAAGGAGGGTGTGGAGCGACCACACAGCCCACAGTAACATGTTCGGTGAGTGGTATGTGATTCTTCCACGAGTGCAATTGCCTTCACAAAAATTCGGTAATTTTAATCGTACTTCACAAACAGAAACAACCCACGCTCCTCAATGTTCTCGACATTGCAGACGTGCAATTGGGCGCGCTTGCTTGGGAAGCTTGGATCGGTGCAGCCACAGGCCGTCTCAATCATCTCCTGGTAACACACGCGTTGGCAGGCCTAAATTTCAAGTTTTTTTAACTTCGTTGATAATCCAAATTTGACTCTTTGATCACGGACGCACCTCCGTGTTGTAGCTTCCTTCGTAGAGGTAGCTGCTCGGCTTTTCGTTGTCGCGCACGCATCTGTTGTATAGGCCGCCGAGGCGCTGGATTTCGCGCTATAATTTATTTAAATGTCGATGAATTTTAAAATTTGAGTTTGCTATCTGAAACTCTGACAAAGGTCACGCCGAACGCTGTGACCCGGCCCACTTCGGCGTTGAAGCCCAGAATGTCGGGAAAAGGAACCTCCGTCTGATTGTGGACGACCTAAAAAACAATATGTTCTTAGATTTATATTTTACAAATTTAATTTGTCGTATTAAGTTACAATGCGGACGCCCGCTGCCTCGGACATTGGCAGGTACTCCTTGACGTCCGTCGTCAGGATCATTCGCAGGCCTAAAATATCAAAAATAAATTGAATATTTTTTGGGAAACAAACAGCAATTTGTACGACGAAAAGTAATCTGGCCTTGTTGTCGATTTTTTTTACTGGTTGCATTTTTGTATTTCTATTTTGTAATTGTAATTTTTTTTTTGCATTTTTGCATTTGATATTTTTTATTTGTAGCACCACTCATGCTGAGTAAAAACGTTTGAAAATACATAATTAGTTCTACCGGACAATGGGCCCGCTTTGCCAGCGACGTGTCTGGCGTCCTTGTTGAACATGAAACAGCGGCCCAGCTTCGCGTCGACAAACTCCACAAAATCCCTAAAAGAATTATAGCATTCGCTTTCTTGTCCAGTCCCAGAAACGACATGTCATGTCATGTCTCTATTGTGTCATTTCATTGAAAAATTTGAAAAGTCAAAAAATTCAAATTCAAATTGTGTCATTCGAATGCAAAAATTAAAAAAGTCGCGCGCCTGTCCAAGTCGCAGTCCTTGGCGTTGAAGGAGCAGGAGCGGACGATGTCCTGGCGCGAGACCATCATCTTGGTCGAGAGGTTGCGGTTCTGCTCCAGCGCCGACGCCATCGACAGCGCCAGCAGACTGCGGCCCTTGTTCTGCAGCGCCGCCACGTCCTCCACTTCCTGCAACGCAAAAACAGGAGCGTGGCGCCTCTGCCCTGGAACGCATGGAACAGCTCAGTGGCTCGTCCTAAAGGCAAAAACACACGCCACCGTTCCGTTCCGTCCCGTCCCCTGCCGTGCTGTCCTGCAGGCGCCGACGCGCCTATCGGTATCGATTTTCTGCCGGCAAAATTCAGCTGGCTTGAATTTGCAGGACGCAGAATTCGTAGCGCGCGGCAGGACAGCACGGCACGGGACGGGACGGAACGGAACGGTGGCGTGTGTTTTGGCCTCCAAGTTTAAGCCAGCTGAATTTGGCTGGTAGAAAATCGAGACCGTGCATTTGATAGGCGGGCAGGACAGCACGACTCGGCACGGGACGGAACGGAATGGTGGCGTGTGTTTTGGCCTTAAGCGCTCCATGTAAAGGCCAAAACACACGCCACCGTCCCGGACCGTCCCCGTCTCGTGCCGTGCCGTCCCGTCTCGCGGACGCGCCTATCAAATGCCTATCAAGAAAATCGATACCGTGCATTTGATAGGCGCGTTCGCGCGAAGGGACGGCACGGCACGGGACGGGACGGTCCGGGACGGAGGCGTGTGTTTTGGCCTTTACTCCCTCATGTGGGCAACTAACGACGACGTGTGTTCTGTCATCCGCTTATCCCAAACGTGGTTGTCTGCGCACATAGGTACAGTGATGTGTTGCCGTGTCAGAAATGCGCTTTCGATTTTTATCAACATCGCTGATTCTTTTTCAAATGTCGAAAACTGTACGAACGTCAAATCCGTAGAGTCCTGAGAGGCGATCGAGCTCGTCCGACTCCCCGCCGGCTGGCAACCTTCCCGTCCCCTTGCGCATGGCGTATTCGTAGGATTTGATCTAGAATATTTTTTGGTTTGCAAGAAAATATGCCTATTATAGGTAAAAAATATTAGTAAATATATAATTACCTAATACGTATTTATTGCACGCTTGAGATAGGAAATTACCAATTTCCCGACGCTCGGCACTTTCTCGGCCTCCGACCTCTTGTAGGGATTCGTGTCGCAAATGCTGACGGCCGGAAAAGGCCGCTCGGAGAATTTTAACTAAAATGCAAAGAAAAACGATAAATTCGTTTCCTCGTCAAAAACTGTGTCACAAACTCGTCAAGGATCATTCCGAAACCAGGGTCCATCTTTCCAGCCACTAGAAGCCCTGTTGTACTGCTCATGGCATTCTTTTGAATTAGTGTACTTCAGTTGAGCCTTTCACAATGCCAATACCAAGTCAGTCAGTCACGCAATTCCCCCCAACTCCGCACCTCGACTCCGACGCTGGTGCCAAACTTGAGGAAGCGAATGCAGAGCATGGTGGCCGCGAGCACCATGAGCGCGAGCCCGATGAGCAGCATCACCGTCCAGAAGCAGAAGAGCCAGCGCGCCCGGCTCGAGCCCAGGTGGGGCACGCCGTGCGTGCTCGTGTACTGCGTGAACTCCTGCAGCGCCGACCGGTACTTGTCCGACTTGGTCGACATCTCCTCGCCTGAGCGGACGCGCACCTCTGTGCCGGTGTGCCAGTGCCAGTGCCAGTGCCGGTGCCGGTGCCGATGCCCGGTGCGTGCGTGCGTGCGTGCGTGCGTGCGTGCGTGCGTGCGTGCGTGCGTGCCAGCCACTCTCACCTGGTTCTCTAGCGCTCAGCGTTTCCGCACCACCGCGCTTTCTTCAAGTGCTTATGCCTCGGCGCCCACGCCTTTTGCGCCCGCCCTGCACAGAACAAACAGCTATGGCTGCGGTGTACAGGTAATGTTTGCGAGAATGGAGTACTTTTCTATTAAAAAGAAGTAGAGCTTAGAGTGAAACCACCTCACACTCCAATGTGCGGGGTGGTAGTTCTAGTTGGTCAAACCGCGTGAATGGGTATGTAGCTTTCGACTGCGTGCAATGGCTGAAGAGCCGATCGATCGTTGGGTCGTCAAGAGGGGGAATCGCTCCCTGGACGACCGATTCCCCCGCGAGGCGACGCCCAGCGACCGGCAGGCACGCCTCTCTACCCCGCTTTCCCCTGCACGGACGACGACGACGACTAGCGCTGGTACATGTTTGTACCTACCACAAATAAACGGTAAACGGTAAATGGTGAACGGTAAACGGTAAACGGTAAACGGTACCTACCACAAGGAAACGGTAAACGGTGAACGGTGAACGGTACTTACCACAAGTAAACGGTGACTGGGAGTTCCTTGCGGAACCGCACAGGACGAACGCACGAATGAACGATACGAACGTAACCTGCACAGGAGATCGGAATTACCGTAAACGCTCTAATTAGAGGGTCCTATGTTGTGTGTGTACAATGTATGTGTGCGTAACTGTGTAACTGTGTCCTGCAGGTGCCAAAGCCGTAGATTGCATACTGCACAAACGAGAGTTTGCAATATACTTTTCATTGCAGCAGAATCCAGGCCCGCATGTCTTTGAAACACTTGCTTTGCGACAATACTTTGCTTTGTGATATTGTGACGAATACTGTTGTTTGTGTCGCAGCAGTTCTGATAGAAATTCAATTGTCTGTCGCTACCAGACGCACAGCAGAGCCGAATACGACACGCAAAATGGCGCAAAAACAAAAAAAGAAATGCGTGGAATTGTCTTCTCTGGGTGGGTGTCGCACGATTCGAGCATATGGAAAGGCAAGGCCAGGGCAACAAGAACACGCATGGATGGACGTATACGCATTTCAATCGGTTGTAAGCGATGAAAGGGGTCGGAGCAATGGCAACGGCGCGGGCACGGGCACGGCAGGCACGGGCCGCTCTAGACCTGAGGTGGCGGCCATGTTGGCCAGGTGGGCCAGAGAGTGGGCTCCTGCGCCGCCGCCTCGGCCGCCCGCTTCGTGTCTCCGACCTGCAACGACGAGAAATCGGGTGATGATGTCAGATGTCAGAGTTAGGTAGAGTCACAGGTTCAGATGTCAGAAAAAGTCCAACGCCTGTGGTCCAACTCGAACATGGCAATCTCAGGCCATCTGAGCACTTTGAGAAGAGACGACTGATCTTCTAATGAAAAATGGGCGCCCATTTCAAACTCCCGGCTCTACCGTCTCCTTATCCAATGTACCATTCAGTTCTATACTCCGCACGTCGACCTTGCGTCAGCCTTTCCCTCCACCGTTGTCTAACACTGATTGTCGGCTGTCAAATGTCTCCTCGCCCGATAAAACTGAATCCGAATCATCCGAATCTGAATCCCCACCTTGTCGAGCGCGGCCTCGGCCTCCTGCTTGGCCTTCTCGGCGATCTCGAGGGCGCGCTCGTAATCCTCCTTGGCCTGCTCGGCCTGGCGCTGCATGTCCTCGACCGCCTGGTCCGCGGCCCGCTTCGCCTCGGCGACACGGTCCTCCGCCTCCTGCGCCGCCCGGCGCGCCTCCTCCGCCGCCTTCTCCGAGTCCTTGAGCGACTCCAGCGCCTCCTGCGAGGGAAAAGGGAGTGGTGATGAAGCGATTATCGCACACTGTTGGTTTTGGGTCCTATGTAGGAACATCTCTGGGGGGAGGGGCAACATCCCCCCCTCCCCAGAGATCTTCCTGGATTTTAAGCGTACGGTAGAATTTTTGATGCATTTGGGTTTTAATGCAGAGGCCATACCGTAAATCCTCCAATAGTGCTCCCAGGGCACAATTATTTTAACCTCTCCTTACCCCTGGGCATTCTGGAAGGGGGCACCATTTGGAGGGGGCTTTCATTGGAGGATTTACGGCATGTATGTCGACAAGGAAGGTGACAGGTTCTCAGCCAGCCTCCCTTGGGTCGACAACATTGTACATAGGTGCGCGTTGCAATAAGGATGAACAAAACATTGTATAGTAAAAAGCGTTTGAAAACGCATTAGAAAAGAAGTACATACAGTAAAAAAACCAGGAGGGAAGGACACAAAGCACGGTTGCTGTTACACTGTATTTGCAGTTTGCTCATATTTTATTTTGTATATTTCTTGTTTATATAATTCCTCACCTGCAGGCCGTCCTTGCCGTTGCCGTTGCCGTTACCGTTGCCGTTCTCCCCCTCCTCGGCGGCCTTCTCTGCGGCTTTCTTGGCCGCGTCGGCCTGGGCCTCGGCCTTCGCCTTGTCGGCCGCCGCCTCCGCCGCCTTCTCCTTCTCCGCCTCCGCCTGCGCCTCGAGCGCCGCGCGCTCCTCAGCCTGACGCTTGCGCTCGTCCACCGCCTGAACCGCGAGAAAGTGCGGGGAGAAAAAATAGGCCACGAACAAAGGGCGGACTTGAACAAACTTTTAGGGGAGAAGAATTCGAAATGCAAATTAGAGCGCGCTGGAGAAAATGGAATTGAGAAAAAAAATATTGAGGTACAGGAGCTTGGTCATGTGAAGCAGCATGCACAGCTGACTTCAGCAGGCAGATTCAGAATTTGTCACGAGCGATTCGACATTTCGTTGTTTCCGTTCCGTCTCTTGCATCGTCGCCATTCTCCAGTCTACCACAGTGACTCCCCTTACGTGTAGTCATATCCCTTCCAGAATTCTCACCCGCGAGTTGCTAGCCACTTTCGGCATTACACACACCAACTAGCCTCTTTCGTCATCACGCACCTGCAGCTCGGAGATGAGCTGCTCGCAGCGGTAAGGGAAGAAGATGTTGCGCGTGCTGAAGGTGTCGCGCTGCCTTTCCAGGGACCAGATGGTGTAGTCGCGCGCCAGTTTCTCCGAAATGCTCTTGCTGGGCTCGGTGCACTTCTTGTTCACGGCCTTCATGCGGCAGTCCATGAGGCACTCGAGCGTCTCGCACTGGGACGCCGTCGACGGACGGTCCACATCGTTCATCTGTAGGATTTGAAAAATTTGAATTTGAAAAATACCGTAATCTCTACTGACCTCCTGGCCCGAATTGTTTTGCGAGGGCACCGTAAGAAGTAGAAATTGTTGTACTAATGAACTGAAAGGGTTCTTAGGGAGCGTGCTGATTATCTATTGGGTTGCACGGTAAACTGTGAGTACAGTACGTATGATCGCGACGAAAAGATGGCAATAATTAATTAATTAATTAATACCGGCTGAAGTCCTTTGGGAATTGGGCCGCAGTTCAGCTGGCACACGGTTGTGTCGGGAGCGATCTTTTGGAAGCAGTCCATGCTAGCCTCCCACTGAAATGCTTGAAGTAATATATAGCTACCTATGTACTGAACTTTTAATTTTTTATAGACGTACAGTAAATACCCTAGCCAATTGTACGCGGCAATCAATACCCTAGCCAATTGTAGCAATTGTACGCACCCTCTCGCGGTTGTCCTTGCAGAGGAAGTCGGAGCTCATCCAGCCTCCGTAGTTGCAGTTCTTGTAGCAGGAGTTGGTCACGGACATGCCCGTGCACCAGGTCGTCATGTCGGTCTTGTCGTAGACGCTGGGGATGCCCAGGTTGCCGTGTGCGTCGGGGTCGTGGCCCAGACGGACTTTCTCGAAGAAGTGGTCGATGAAGGGGCCGCAGAGGGTCTCGCAGACTTCTGGGCGGGCGGCGAGAGATTGGCCCACCAGACCGTGGTGCGTGGGGCTGCCGGCGGGGTCCGGGGGCGGCCCGTGCGCGCTGGCGACAAGCGCCAGGCAGGCCAAGCCGAATATTCTCAGCGATGTCTGCATGCTGCTGAGACGCGCTGGGGAGTGGGGGACGTGTGGCTCTTTTTGCCGACGAGTTCTCTCAGGACGCAAAGTGGTGTGACGCGACCGACGAAGAAGAAGGCGAGGCCGCTGGAAAGAAACGGAAACGGAAAAGTGACGCGCCGCCGGTCGCGCGCGCGCCGCAGCCGACGCCGCCGCGTAAGTGCGTCGTCGTCGGCGCTCACTCGATTTTTCGCGCCGCCGCCGCCGCAACAAAACTCGATTTCCGGCACGGACGACGGCGGCGGCGTCGCGCGAGCGGCGCCGCGCCGCGCCGCTCCGCATCGACCGACGGTGTACAGTAAAAGGCGCTTTAGCGCGACAAAATGCCAATTCGCGTCGATTCCGAGCGCGCGTAGTTGTGCAATTGTTGGTTTTTCCTGCGGGCGCAGGGACAACGCCCCGAGCTGGCCGCGCTAATTTGCGACTCGCTGTTTTTTTTGTGGAAAGGAGTGGAGAAGATTCCGTGTAGGAAATTAAAATGCGAATTCCCGATTTCCAAAGCAAGGTTCAAAGAAGCGTGAAATAATCTTCGGGCCGGTTGCTTCGGCATCTTCCCCGCACAGCGAAACAATTTGTGCAGTTCTCTGTGTTTTGCTTGCGTGAATAAAACGCAACATTTCTCAGTCTCTGCTCGTTTATTCAAGTTGAACGGGTAGCCAGCGTGGAGACTTACACACGAGCAAGCGGTGTTGCATCCGGCGCGACCCGCCACGCGGCGCGTGTGTAAATATCTGTCTAGGCGATCGAGCGACTTTACACCAACGCGGACGATTTATCGCGCCGCGCGTTTCAAGGTTGCGCCGTTGAGTTGCCACCGATGACGCGTGCGCGCTGGAGCGCAAAAGAAAATTCTGGAGCGGCTACGCATGTAAAACCCAGCGTTGTTGTAGTTAATTGCAACTTGCGTGCGTGCGTGCGTGCGTGCGTGCGTGCGTGCGTGCGTGCGTGCGTGCGTGCGTGCGTGCGTGCGTGCGTGCGTGCGTGCGTGCGTGCGTGCGTGCGCTCAGACGCGAGACTTTTACACGCGTAATCTCCGACAAGAAGCATACCTAAGCATAAGCATCAGTTCGCACAAGCGGCAATGGTTATGCGTCAAACCACCATATAGGTAATCAGCCAATTTAGGTATGCGTCATTCGCTCGCTAGTGCCTTTAAAAAACCGCTGAATCGGTCATCACTTTTCCTTGCCGATTTGAATGACCACTGGCGCGCGCGTGCCAGCATTGCTGGCCACCCAGTTCTCCTCGTGCGGATCTTCAGCGATCGTTGCCTCGATCCTTCTGCCAGCATCGGCTGAGCCCCTGACAACGACGGTCGATTGTAAACCGGTGTTTCATCAATTTAAATAGTAAATACATTAAAAAATAAACGAAGGATCAACCGCTGCAGGGGTTACTGAGGTAGGTATGTACAGGTGTGCCCGTTTTCAGAGTGAGTCAAAAATTTTTTTAATCTGCGTCCCGTCTATATGAACCAGTAATCACCACTATTCAAATTGAAAATGCAATTTTCACTTTCAACAACTCGCCTGAAACGCGCTGGCTCCTTTTGAGGCGCGACCGCGGCCGAGAAGCGTCGTCGAAAAATCGGCGCGCTCGGTCGGCGCGCTTTGGCGTGACGCGGCCAATTGTCACCCGCACTGACGATGTTCCGTCCGTCGTCAGAGTCGTCGTCGTTGTCGAAGTAGAGAGTGTGGCGACTGTACCGGCGGCCGCGCTGCGAATGGAAGTCTGCTTGTTTCAGAGTAGACGCACGCACGGACGCACGCAGGCACGCACGCACGCACGCGCACGCGCTGACTCACATTTGGTGGCGACGCTAAATCGAGAATATTTTCCGACAACAAAGAATCAATTTCCTTTGTCTCCTTGATCTTTTTGAAAGCACGCTGCCAGCGATCGCGAGCGGGCGATGACACCGGAACCGCTGGAGCTACGGTGGCTCTGAAATCATACAAAAATCACGCATCCAATTTTTCAAACAAATACAAAAACTAAAACTAAAGTGTTCTGTTTGTGCCGCACCCTTCGACATCACCAGCGTCGACGCCGCTTTTCTTCACCACCGCCCAGCTAGATGGCACAGGTGGTACCTAATCAATTTACAATGATTATTAGAAGCATCACAACTTATCATTCCAACAACTACAACAAAATCAAATATTAAAGAAATTCATAGAAATACCATCGAACGCCTTCGTCTTTCCTCTTGGTCACGAGTCCTGGCGAACTTTTCGAGGAAAGCGTGCGCGGCGGTGTATTTGTCTCTCACCAACACTCTGTACAGCACCAGTTTATTGAATCGCAAAAGCCTAAAATTTTGAAAATTTAATTTTATCAATGCAATTGCGCCTAAATTAAAATTCATACTGTCGCTTGAAGTGGTTACTGCCCTTGTTGCCCAAGATGGCCTCAATGCCTCCAATAGAGTGGTCCGTTGCCTGAAAATGTATTTCTTTTTAGTTAAAGTTCTACATAGTTCTGTTTTGGCTTTTCGCAACAACACGAAACGCGCGCCAAACGCACGCTTATGAAAAGCCGCTCCATTATGCTGGGATTGCGTTTGTCGTCTTTTTTCACCTTGAGCAGATCCACCACGGGTTTTATCGTCGTGCCCTGAATGGGACGTGCAATCAAATGCCTACAACTGCATGGACAACATGCACTGCATACAACGTCTTATTCAAGCGGTCGAGGTTTACTTTTGCTAAATTACTGCGTATTATACTGCAGGGTTTACCCATTCTTGTTGTATCGAAATTACATCACAAGCAGTCAGCTGGTTTGCATCGCATCTAGTTTTATATCTATTTGGGACCCGGGAACGCATATACAATATGCGTTTTTTGCTTTCGCACAGATACGAATTGCACACTTTCGTAGAGGAATGGTGGTATGCATTCCGCATGTTGAGCGTATTGTATGCATGCGCGAGAACAATATATATTTAGTGTGCAATTCGTTTGCGAACGAATGATGACGCAGCGTTTTTTTCAGCGTTGTTTGCTCTAATTCGTTCGCGTACGAAAATGCACCTCACAGACCTCACGTCAACAGAAACATGTGTATGCAATATGCATACGCACCAAAATTCGATTCAATGCTACCAAAATCACGCAATTCGTATGGGCTTCTCCTTCGTTGGCTGGGATATGGAATTTCCCGGGTCCCAAATAGATATCACACGCACTGTTTCCCACAGCCCACAAGAAGCCACCACCAGTATACACTGCACCGTCCTTCACAGCTCACCCACATGCACAAAAGCGCAATTCCCAAACCACAATCTGCCTCTTACCATGACAAAGACGGTAAAAAGCGTGACGCAAATCGTAGTCGTAAGGTACATTGAACTCGTCCCGGACGGTATGTTCTCGTTGGAGAGCAGGGCGGCGGCCAAACCGTAGGCGACGGCGCCTCTCAAACCGCCGTAGGACATGATGAACTGGTCGACGGCCGACAGTTTCGACACTCGAAACCGGTTCATAATCAGAGTTAGAAGAAAGATAGCTGAAATTCCGCCAATTAGGGGTAATGTCCTTTGATTTTGGACGGTCTGACGTCCAATTGGGTCCTCCCCCCCCCCTATTTGCAACTATTTTGGTTGTACATCGCGGCAGTTACGAGCCAATGAAATCGTTAAGGCTGATTCACAATTAACGGTCTTCCCATCGGTCTCGGTCTCGGTCTCGGTCTCGGTCTCGGTCTTCCCATGCCAAACAGCGAAGACCGATGCGAAGACCGAGACCGAGACCGAGACCGACGATGTTGGGAACTTTGAACATTTGCTCCGGTCTTCATCGGTCTTCATTGAACTCGTGTTGAACGCGCGCGCTACCGTAGTCACGCTTTACTATAGCCGTCACCCTCAAGGAATTTGTCGGTATTCGCATAAGGGTAAAGCGACTAGGAAATTAGCCGAAATTGAAAACAAGGAAGAGTTTACGATGCGTCGTATTCAACAGGTGGAGGCGGCGCCTTCTCCTTGGATAATTGACGACTGCTCTTATACCAAAAATCCAAAAAAAATCGGCGGCGGCATGGCTGCACGTCTCTAAAGACACGGCGGCGGGAAAATCTGCGCCGCCATTGCATACGTGACGGTGGACGGGCCCGACGGCATTGTCCTACATGTTTCTGTAAGCGTCGGCAATAGCGGCAGCGTCAGCGAAAGCGTCGGCAGCAGCGGCAACGGTGTCGACGGCAGCGCTGACGACAGCTCCTGTAGCGGCGTCCGCGCCCCTGGCGGCGGCCAGAAGCGCTGGCGGCGGTCTGCGTCTGCCGCACAATGTCTGTCTATTTGTCTGGTGGTAGTGCGTTCCCGTCGTATACTGCGTGTGCTTTTTTTGTTTCCCACGGAAGTCGCAAAAAAATGAAACAGGTCGAAAACAAGCGCCACAGTACGCTCTTGACAGGCGCGCATTTAACCGAAGATCATTGAAAGACCGGAGGCAACGCGTCGTCAATTTGGCATGGGTCAAAAAGTCCGAGACCGAGACCGAGACCGAGACCGATGCGAAGACCGAGACCGAGACCGAGACCGAGACCGATGGGAAGACCGTTAAGTGAATCAGCCTTTACACTTTGTTGTTGTTGGATTAGGGGCAACGCTAGGAGGCCATCAATGGCCCATACAGCATACCCATATCCATGACGCCTTCCTGTCTAGGGCAATTAGCCAAAGACCTTCGGAAGAACGCCATCTATAATCTAGGGCAGCGACAGCACGAGAAAATCCATCGAAAGGGACGTCCTCAGTCGAGTGGGTCCATCAATAATCGAACCCAGGACCTTGCGCGCAAGAGGCCGATTCTCTACCACTAGGCCAAACGCTGCCCATCGTTACACTTGCATGGGCTGTTGTGTACGAAAAGGTTGCTGTAGTCTTCAACAACAAACAAATTGCACACTCACACGAGAATCTGCATACGACGCACAGCGCCATGGTAATCATCACGAAGGTCACGTCCAGTAGGTGCTGGTCCCATTGGGTGACTGTAGTAATGCCCAGAAAAATGAAAATCACCGTTTCGCAGACCGAGCTAAGCGTTTTCAGAAAATACTTGACCGTGGTGTTGGAGGCCCGACTAAGGTTGCGCTTGATGTATTGGCGCATGGCCATGCCGCAGAAGACGATGCTATAGAAGGGATTTCTTAATTACGGTACTGTATCTGCGTACATATGTACATGTACGTGGAAACCTGCAAATGTGTGCGGATCCCAACAACGCACTAGCTCATAGAGTCACAGTCATATGCACTGTACTCGGTTCACACGCGCGTACACATCCGTAGGTCAACTGATCAGGACCGCTTTTGAACCTCAAAATACCCTTCGAATTACAACGCCCCACGCGATTTTTTTTTGGCAAGCAGCCTCCATTAAAATCCCCGCACAAATCATCACAAATCGCATCACAAATCAGGAAAAGGGGCTGTGGCAGGCACCAGTGTGCGCGTCGTCGTCATGTGGCGCAGTGGATAGGGAAGCGGACTAGCGATCGCAAGGTCGCGGGTTCGAAACCCGCTGGCGGAGCACGGCAACAGGCTAGCATCGCTGTGGGTATGGGTCTTTTTTAACGCGTCTTTTTTCTTACCGCGTTCTGCTTCGGCGCGATAATATAAAACCACTCAATATCAAACTCTTTTACGCGTTTTTTTAGGCGTAACCTTTTTCAACGTGCGTCTTTTTAACGTACACGCTGATTTGCTAAGCGTAACCACCGCCTCAGGAGCAGGACGCCAGCGTGGTACCGGCCTCTGGCAAAAGCAGTTACGGCCGTTAAAGTCAAACGGAAACAGAATTCAGCAATACAAGAAAAATTGCTGCTACAAAAAAAAGCGGTCTAAGCTTGTGAGCAAGCCAGAAGGAACGCCACAATTTGAGCCTGGACCGAGCTGTAGAAGAATTCACAGTAAGGAACAACGGTATAAGGAAGTGAAGAATACTGCGCAAAGCACATTTTATACGGGTGGCAATTAATGTATTGAAAACTGCTGTATCGGTGACATATTGCCACAAAACGCTCAAATAATTTTGTTACATTGATTTTGAAGCAATCAGCCTCTTGATGCTAGCTGTAGTTAGAGAAGGCCTACGGTATGATCAACTCACGCCAGTATGCCTGACAAGTGTAGTAGCTCGGACGACAAATAGGCCAGGTAGGAAAAAGGAGACAGAGAAACGGACACGAACACGACAGGAGCACTGTGCTACCGCGACGCCGAGCGGCGCTTCACGCTCGCGCCCGCTTGTTTGTTTGTTTGTTTGCTTGTTTGTGTATGGGCCGCTTCTATGATCGCGGGGGCCTCTCTCTGGTCACAATCGACCGCTGCTAGTGAGAGATGAGACCCAGTCAGCCCGATCCTGTGGGCGGGCTGGCTCCCCTAACGGGCCGGAATTGTCACTGCCGCCGGGTTGGTTGCGCTGGCCGGCAGCTCAAGGGACGCCCAGGACATACAGCTCCCAGAGGAGACCAACCTGCTGTCCAGACGGCTCCCACCATGTAACAGCACAACAGGCGCCCGCCGCTTAAGGCCTCCTGCTGCAGCAGCATCACGAAGTGCAGGACTACTGCCGCCATCAGGCCTGCAACATGGCCCACAAACATTGCCGAACTGAGAGACATAGAGTAGAAGCCAATGCCAATTGAGCTCAAGTGGGTGCGTCCATCCAATTACGAGTCCGTGGTTTGTGACACTGCTGTGTAAGTCGTGTGACAAATGTCGTCCCGTGTTGCTGCGTGTGTTGTCTCGACGATGCGCGATGTGTCCCATTCCATTCTGCTTGTGCTTCTGTTTGTGCTTGTTTGCCGAAGTGTTATTGGGTATAGAACGGTTGCGTCTTTTTTAACGCGATAATATCATGCAGCGTCTTTTTTTAACGCGCTTCTTTTTTATGCGGAACCCTTTTTGAAACGAGCTTGTTTGATTTGTACACGCTGATTGGAAAACCGTAATCCCAGCCTCAGGGCGCCAGCGTGGCAGCTGCCTCTGGCAAAAGCAGTTACGACCGTTACCGTCTGAGAAACACAAAACGAATTCAGCAATACAAGAACAATTGCTGCTACAAAAAAAGGAGGTCTACACTTGTCAGCCGGACCGAAGTCACGCCACAATTTGACAGTGGCACCGCCAACAAGCCGCTCTGTCATCAAGGCACAACGGTGTAAGGAAGTGAAGAACACTGCGCAAAGCACATTTCATACGGGTGACAATTAATGTATTGGTACATTTAGTAATTTTGTCACACGGCGCGTCGGTTGCCCAAATTGACTGACCGGAGTTGTATGAATTTTTCGTAGAAGTAGCGCTCAAAGGTGCCTAGGAAAACAAATGTTAGCAACATCGACGCAACATCGATTTTAGCAGCATACCTAGTGCAAAATGTCCGCCCTGTGTTTTTTAGTTTATTTGCAAAATGAGTCTTAATTAAAAAATAAATGTTTTCAAACGTTCTGTAGAGTAATGTTGAACTTATTCCAACTGACTTGCCATCACATATATACCGTACAACGACTTGCCATCACATACAAACCGTATACCGCACACACGCAGACCGTAAAATTGAAGTGCATACGGTAGTAATTTAATGGCCAAATATGTGTACTCACGTAACATTACCGTTTTATATTTGATTTATTTTGGTGTAGTAATTGAGCGTTTGCTCAAACTCATAATTAGACGCTCATAATAAGCAGCCCCCACAATTACCCATTCCCAAATGCCCAAATGAAACAATTAGCCTCTTGATGCTAGCTGTAGTTAGAGAAGGCCTACGGTATAATCAACTCACGCCAGTATGCCTGACAAGTGTAGTAGCTCGGACGACAAATAGGCCAGGTAGGGGAAAAGGAGACAGAGAAACGGCTGCACCACGCGTACCGAATCCGTGTACCTAAACGGGTGCTGCGTGCGTGCGCGCGTGCGTGCGTGCGTGCGTTGAGCGCGCAAAATGCAAATCATACGGTACGCAAATCGCACTCGCTAACTTGGTCGCGAGCGCCGTGGCGAATGCAAAGCCGACACCGACCACCAGGCCCGACAGACAGACCAACAAGAAACCGGCCACACCACCGGCCCAATCGAGCGGCCGAACACTGTCCAGTCCGATGGCGTGGTACTGCTCGAACGAGTGGTACAGCACCACGGTGACGGCGTCGTTCAACAGCGACTCGCCGAACACGCAGATGTACAGCGCCTCGTTCACCTGCACCTGCAGCAGAAGTCCAGCACTAGAGAGGATGGGTATGGAATTAAACGTGTTGTTAGGAAGCGAAGTGAGTGAGAAACCACTGCCTCAACGAAACCCAAACCAAATTGCGCGTTGTTTTCAAATTTGTACAAGTTGTAGCGTGGCTTTGTTTGGTGCGCTTTGTTGAGTGTCTTGATTGGGTTTGGCGGGAGTATTTCTTGCCCGTCCAATAGTGATTAGTGCAAACTCTGTTGCTGCGAAGGTAGCCGCATCAAGTCCTCTTATCCACACTGCAGAGTAAAACCACTGGAGACCCTCTAATTATCCTCCACCCCATTAGATAACTAATTACCGTACAAGGTTTTCGCTAATTTGTTGGGGTTTGCGTGCATGTAGTATACCTCTTCGAAGACTGTGATGACTGCCACCGGATCCACCGCTGAGATGATGCTGGCGAACAACAGAACATCCAGCAGTGTTACGGACGCGCCAAACTGCACATGGAAGCTGAGGAAATACAGGCTGAAGCCTGGAATAAAATTAATTGCTTATTTTAATTAAGGATCTTCCTAGGTAGATCTTCTTAATAAATGCTTACCAATTCCAATGACGTTGAGTAGCGTGCCCACCACAGCGTACACCAAAATAGTGCCGACGTTGTCGAAGAACGCTCGCAAAGGCATGGAGAAACCGGCCTCCAAGACGATCGGTGGAAGGAGATACAAGAAGAACATGTTTGGAGTCAGTACCATGAGATGCACTAAACTTTCAATTTTCTGTAGCGCCCATGCGTGCGTGCGTGCGTGCGTGCGTGCGTGCGTGCGTGCGTGCGTGCGTACGTGCGCGCGTGCGTGCGTGCGTGCGTGCGTGCGCGCGTGCGTGCGTGCGTGCGTGCGCGCGTGCGTGCGTGCGTGCGTGCGTGCGTGCGTGCGTGCGTGCGTGCGTGCGTGCGTGCGTGCGTGCGTGCGTGCGTGCGCCATACCGTACCCATTAAAAGCATCCGACTCAAGACCAATAGAATCGTGCCTATCAACAATCCAAGAATGATTTCCATTGCGCTGAACGGCACAAAGTGCACGAATCGCTCAGAATTGTGGAACACTAAATTGTTGATTTACGCACTATGTGTATTTAGCGTAGTTTCGCACATAAATGGAATATATATACCTAAAACCGACTGATTAGCCTCCCTTTCCCCCTGTCTCAAGAAATTACGCCGCACCACCTAACAGTTCTCGCTCCTACGACCCAAACGACATGATTATCCCAGGAGGCTAATTTAGGTTTACGGTAGTTGGTAAGACTTGCCGATTTTTGCCAAAGCTGCGAAAAGGAGCCATAAGGCCACTGCTGTCGGCAGCTTCACTCTCTCCCAATTAAATTTCACGATTTCGAACCGTTCTTCATGCCTGCCAGTTTCATTCGGCCCACTGCCATTGCAGAGTCGCGCTGCTGGCACTAACAGCACCAACGCAACCAACAGGACTTCTTCACGGAAAGACGCCATCGCTCGTGACGTCTACACTCGAGTGGGACGTCTTTGCTGCGAGGACGACGACGCGTTATCCGACGAATTGAACATACGCGTTTCGTACGGGCGGCATTGTGCGGTCAACTAGACGCATCAAAATCGCGGGGGGGGGGAATTGTGAGAGCCACTTTTTTGCGGAATCGATAGCGATAGCAGCCCCTTCCGTAGTGTCGTCATAACAACCGGTGGAGAGAAGTGGTTGTTTGCCTCTTCTCCCCCTCGGCTGGAATGAGACAACTTTTGCGCCGTCCGTATGGCGATGATGCCCCCATTTCAATCAGCGATTGACGCCCAACTTCCCATGTGTACACAAGGCATATACGCGACGCGTGAACCGGAAACTAGGGGGGGGGGGGGGGGGGGGGGGGGGGTTGACAGTTGTGCGTGCCCAGTTTAATTGAAACTTTTATGATGGGTGCGTCGCGTCCGTTATAACATCGAGGGCGACGTACCTATAGAGCAGATTTCTATCGCGCCTACCAAAGAATGGCCCAAATTTATAGCTGAGAAAGCATTGTTCAAAAAAGTGATTGTACCAGAAAAAATACGCGACACCTAGCGAGATACTAGCTGTGGCGACATCCGGTCGAGCCGAACAGATCCCGCCTGACAGCTGCAAAGAGGATTTTTCCTCACATGCCATGTACCTGCCATGTCCCCAGCGTCACACTGACATACGCAAACGCGCTCCACGTCACTGGAGTACAGACATTTCCGCTCAAACATCCAGCAGTGCCTTCAATAGTGATATCAGGAATTAATTAATTTATTTATTATAGTTCACTTTGTTCAGACGCACGCAGCGGCGCATTGCTCATCATGCAACCCAAGCGGCATTTGTACTTACATGAGCGCTTTACGTGAGAGATTGCTGTTTCGCCCACTAACCCGCTCCACACCCTTCTCTGAATAGAACGCCAACCAATGCTGCTTGAACATGACGTGTTGTTGTGTACAAGGCTCTGCGACGGTTGAATTCGGTCCATTATTTGTGATGGGGTAGAATACCGTAATTCTCCCCTCGTATGGTGCCTTCGGGGTAGGACCTTTGTTACGCTACGCACCTTCAAAATTCGCAAACTAATAGCTAGCAGAAGAAAAATAGATGATTTTGGCTGTTGGTGTGTAGGTATGTACACAGTTATACCTGCTAAAGCCATTAATAGGAGAAGTTTTGACGACTATTAGTCTCTGACTATTCACGCTAAATCAACTGTGAATCGGAGAAAAAATGGTCGAAAGCACTGCAAACTCGACATAATTTGACTGCCGAGTGTGCTTGGTAAATTAAGAACAGATATATGTCCTTTAGTGAAGGGAAAGGAACAGGGTCACAGGACAGCGGTGAATAAAGCCTAGAAACGTAACTTCAGTCAAATTGTTTTCACAAATTTCTGCCATTTTTTGCCAACACTTGGTTCAGTTCCTTCGCGAACAGTCCAAATCGTACAAAAACAGGCGAAAATCACAAACACGCAAAAACGATACATACCACGCTTTGTACCGTTTTTGCGACACACACAAAGGTCAACAGTGCGCAAAAACGCCACAGATAATAATCACCCCCCCCCCCCTCTCTTTCCTAGACCATGGTCACATCAAAACGCGCACTTTCACTCTCTCTTTTGCGTTTCCTTGCTGAAATATGTCGGCTGACATGGTTTCTAGACCTCAGAATCATAGGCCAGATTAGGTCTAGCGTCTGTACGGATAGCGATAGGCAGAACGCGTAGGCGAGCAGCATCGAGGTCGAGCCAAGGCTGCCGCCAGGCAGAGAGGCGTGCCTTTTCCGCCTGAAGACGATCACGTTGACAAAGCCAGTCAACAGGTTGCCCAGAAGAAAGTAGGTGAGCGGCCAGCGATTGATCACGAGGAAATTGCAAGGGTTCAGGCAGGCGAAGGGGTGATCCGCACCCGCAAGCTCCAGTGAACCTGCACGCAATTCCGACTGTCGAGTGCGTGCGTGCGTGAGTGAGTGACGGTGCGTGCGTGCGTGCGTGGCGGTGCGTGCGTGCCGGTGCGTGCGTGGCGGTGCGTGCGTGCCGGTGCGTGCGTGGCGGTGCGTGCGTGCCGGTGCGTGCGTGCGTGCCAGTGCGTGCGTACGTGCGAGCGAGCTGCGTGCGTGCATACCGGTGCGTGCGTGCGCTGGTGCGCGCGTGCCGGTGTGTGTGCGTGCCGGTGCGTGCCGGTGCGTGCGTGTGTGCGTACCGGTGCGTGCGTGCGTGCGTGTCAGTGCGCGCGTCTCACCGCTAGAAGGCAGCGAAGTCTTGCGCGCCCACAACACCTTGCCAAAGATCGCGCCCACTTCTGCTGTCACGCTGAGAGTGAAGCCGCACGCATTGAAGAAGAACTGAAAACGAATTCAATCACAAAAGGCTCGAAAAATCCCCAAAAGGCTCGAAAACGTTTCAACCTTTACATAAATGACCTGCAAACTGCAGTATCTACACTACTGGCTGCTTGCTAGCATAACAACACAAAAAACTAAGAGCTTAAAAAGAAACAATATGGTAGTCACGTCGACAGATGGGGCGACAGACAGAAGGGCATACAGTACGATTTCTTTCGTTCTACACTGTGAAAAATGCTAATAACAGTATTGAAAAGTTGAGGAAAAATTGGCGCATGGCGCGATGGGAATTGAAGCCACGTCTCTGGATTACCGGTCCAGTGTGCTACCGCTACACTATGAACGCTGACAGCGACGAAATGTCGCCAAATTTTGAACGTTTACAGCAAACTCCGGGCGACATGCTGTGTTAGAGGTTCCATATTCTCTGATGCGCGCGCGCACGCAAGCACGCGCGGGCACGCACGCACTCACCAGCCAGCAGCAATACGTCAAGTTGCCCATCATTCGCGAAGGGGCGCCCAGGAAATGTCTCGCCGCCAACAGAGCAAAGAACGCAATCAGCGAGATCAAATATAAATTGCCCAGAAATGTCAGCCACTGGTGGAGCTTCTCTCTGAAGACGCAATTGGTTCAGTTTAGCCATCCGAATGCCAAGTTAATTAATAGGTAATTCGTAGTTAGGTATGTGCACACACGCACACGCACCTGCAACTGGAGGGGGGGGGGGGGGTCCCCCCAATCACAGCAGTCGAAGTCAAACCCCTTCCACAAACCATACAAGTATGGGGGTTGCCCTCCCCCCCCCCAGCATTTTTGTAGGGTTTTGTGACCTCTTTTTTAGCCACTGATAAGATGTGCCTTTCAGCGATTTGAAACCATTAAACACCAGAAATAGCGTAACTACAAAAAGGTACGTAAATCGACGCTATTTCGGTGCACACCCTGTCCACTTTGGACATACAGCCCCTCCCCCCCTCCCGAAGGACCATTTACCTACCTCCCCCCCAATCTCCAGTCACAGGCATACCTGCACCTGGGGATTGGGGGGTTACCCACTCCCCACAATTTTTCCAACACCCACCCGACCCCCCAGAATTTTCTCAAGGGATTTTCACTCGGTCTAAAACGATCAAAGTAAGTAAACGTTGGTGTATTTCAGTGTTATATGGCCATAAAACAGCTAAATAACACTGTTTAGACCTTATTTATACCCAATTTTGACCAAAAAGTACCAGTAGGACTCAAAGAATAGCCAGCTACCCAGCACTTTTTTCTTCAGACAACCCCCCCCCCCACCCGAATTCGGCCATTTACCACCACTCCCCGCTCTTCAGACCCGGTTATGGGTACGGTATGCGCACGCACGCACGCGCAAGCATCCCTTCCCACCTGGGTTTCTGTACCGCCGCGCCCAGTTGCAATCCCGCAAAATAGAGCGCCGTAAACCCAACCAACGCGACTATGCCCTCCCTATTGGCATTGAATAGGTCCGCTCTCGTGTCCGGAGCTCCCTTTCCATAGGTACCGTGGAAAAGCACATCTGCTAGTCCCAGGTACTGTAGAGCCAGCTCGTAAGGCACAATAATGCAGAGAGATACTAGCCACGCCAGACGGTGCAGAGGCACCACTTCGGCCAGCAGAGACCCAACCAGCTGCAAAGATTAATTAATTAATTAATTAATTAATTGGAGGAATTCGAGTGAACTGTTCCAGCGAAGCATGACTCGACACGTCCAATCATGGTAGGTTAAAATGGGCGAACGCACGCAAGTTATCATATGTCCCGCAAATGGACAGGGGGGGTCCAAAACCTTCGGGGGGGGGTAGATATTTCTGGAAGGGGGCAAAGCTCAAAATTGGATTCTTTTCACCAGAATATCTGCATAGAGATGTTTCCAACTGCGGTTGTAGGATTTGGGGAGGGGGAGCAAATACTATGGTGAGGGCGCAAATCCTACCATGTGACAACCCCCCCCCCCCATGCAAATTTGCATTTATCAGTTGATTAACTTAACTCATTCACCCCTGCCACAGTGGTACGTAAAGAAATTATGCCCGACCTTAACACCAGCGATGGAAAAGAAGAAATTCCAGTGCTTGCCATACTCTGACAAATTGCCGTGATAGCTGCTGAACAAATCGATAAAGATCAATCGACCAAGACCGATAATGATCAGCACTACCGTAGCGTAGAGACGCCGCGTCAGCCTGAATTTGCATATACGGTACTTGGGAATATTCATGTCAATACCAAAAATTTTTGCGGCGGATTTTACTGCGTTTTATTCCTATAAATAATAGAAAATTGAATATATATAAACGTACAAACCTTCCCTTGTCATTTCTTCGCACATCGGCGGACGAAAGCGCGTTGACCATAATGAATAGGCCCAAACCCATGTCCATCAGGCCAAAACCTGTGCAAATGTAGACTTTTCATTTTTTTTGTTTACAAGTCGTCAAATAAATGGTCAATTTTTGCGTAGAAAACAGTCGCATTCAGCCATTAGATAATCGTAAAATAGTAAGTGAATCGATAAATGTTTCATCAACCTATTTTATACCCCGAGCGTCACACGATTGTTACTTGTACGGCTACTGAGGTTTTCTAACGTAAAAAAAAAATTAGCAACAACTCAACGCCCGTCTTCTCAACCCGCTCAACCATACCTGTAACTGGGGTGGGGTTTGGGGGGGGGGTTTTCCCTCCCCCACTTGCTGGTTTTGACCCTACCCACACCCACCCCCCCCCCCCCCAACCCCCCCCCCCCAGAAATTTGAAACTGTACATTGTAATGTGCTTTGTACAGTGCGTTTGAGCAAAAATCGACCAAAAAGTGCCTATATCGGGTTATTAAGGAAAAATTTGCAGGCGCCTGCAAAAAAGGTGAATATGTGACGCTCTTTTGTTGGAGACCAGTTTGAAAAAGAGGGGTATCAATTAAGGCATGCCTCATTTATGTATAGCCACTTATGCTTTGCAGCTGATCAACTTCAGTTTGAACAAACCGTGTATAAAAACCGAACCAAACGCAGCAACACGTCACATATTCGGCATTTTTTTGTGTTCGCGTGCATGAGAAAGGAGCAGTGGCAATTATAGGACCTAACTGGACTGGAACACCCTGCATTCACATATGCTGCATGACTAAACGCCACGTGGTTGCGAGACAGGCAGGAAGGACCCCAGGGTCTTGCACATGGACCACTATGCAGATGTACGCACGCACGCACGCAAGCACGCACGCACGCACGCACGCACGCAAACACGTTGCATAGGAGCAGTGCGTTATTGGGTGAAATGCCAAAAAGGGAATGACGAATGTAGCCAGTACAGCCAGCCAGCCAGTATGTATATACCTACACATCACTAACTGAACTGTAGTGGCAATCCACATCTCACAAATGTTACATAGCAAGGTGCCGATTATTTATGAAGGAACTTTGGCTGTGCCAGGTCGATGGTAATGACCAGAGATACCCAGATGAGATGTGAAAGGATTGCTGTTGCGTTTTGGGTGAGTGAGATGGCTCACACAAAAATATGCCGAATATGTGACATGTTGCTGCGTTTGGTTCGGTTTTTATACACGGTTTGTTCAAACTGAAGTTGATCAGCTGCAAAGCATAAGTGGCTATACATAAATGAGGCATGCCTTAATTGATACCCCTCTTTTTCAAACTGGTCTCCAACAAAAGAGCGTCACATATTCACCTTTTTTGCAGGCGCCTGCAAATTTTTCCTTAATACAGTGTTTTTTCGTAAGACAAACATCGATGTGTAAAACCTATACAGCCACACGCACGCACGCATGCAGGCATGCACGTACACATGCATGCACGTACGCACCCACGCACGCATGACATATGTACCATGTATGACATATGTAGCATGTTCGGTAGAATCCCTTGAGTGCAGTAGGAGACACTCATCATATAGAATGTGAGCATGTGGATTGAAAATAGGTACACATGTATTTTTCATTGACCAAAGTTGTGCACAACTAATTGTCATGCAAATGATACAAAGCAGGATAACCTATCAGCAAATGGCACAGCATGCAGAGAAACTACAAACAGAAGCCACTGCGGATAATTGTGTGTGTGTGTGCGTGCGTGCGTGCGTGCGTGCGTGCACGGGCAGTTGTGCTATATTGCTGCATCGTAGCATGGTGATGTAAAGAATCAAAATGATCGCTATAACTAGGCGGTCAACTTTTGTGTTTTAGCCGAAGTGATGCGACGTACCCACATCGAGTTTTTTTGTGAAGCAGCCCATTTGATAGTGTGCGTGCGTGCATGCAGATCTGCAGCGCCATATTGGTGCGTCGGAGCATAGTGGTGTAAAGAATCAAAATGATCTACGCGTGGAGGCGGTCAACTTTTGTGTTTTAGCCAAAGTGATCTGAGCTACCGATATCGATATTTATCGATTATCTCGGAAGTGAAAATATTTTGGTGCGTCGGAGCGTGTTGGCTCCAAGGAATGAAATGTTCAACATCAAAGGGCCATCAACTTTAGTATTGATGTTTAGGCTATCCGACCTAACCACACCGAAATATCGCCAATTCTCGTTATCGGTATAATGGTGGAAGGCATTTTGGTGCATCCAATTTGGTCTACTTGCTGAAACTGGTCAAGATCACGTCTGGGCGATCAACTTTCCCCATTATATCGAAGCTCTGCGATGCACCGTTAAAGAGCCTATAGGGCACGGAACTTTCGGCTGAAATTTTTAATTGCTAATATCTCATTATCAGTGATGAAGTTTTAGGTTCAGCGACTTGGCATAGACTTCCCATAAGAAACTGTTCAAGGAAATCAAAAAAAAATTGGGGGTTAATTGGGCACTTTTTCGAGATTTACTCTTGGTGGAAACCACCCCAAAAAAACGACTATGTCCGAAAAAACGCATAAAATCGGCGATATCTCGAGTTTGGTAGGACGCAGAGACGATTCCTTTGGTACGCAAAATTGCCATCGTGGTTCGCTTACACATGCCAAGTTTCATTCCAATTGCCTACGGCACTAGCGAGTGGCGCTCCAAAAACTGGGAGAACACGAAAAAAAAAAGAGACGCTTTTCGGGAACATTTTCGGGCGTACCCCCTTAACGCGCAGCAATACTGCAACGCGCTGTGGCACGTACGGTCCCCCGATGGGTGCGCTTCTTTTGACCCATAACGCGCCGAAATCGGTTCAGCCAATCAAAAGTTATAGGCGATCAAAAATCCGAATTCTCGCGCGCGCAAGTCGTCACATATTAGGGTTGTACGCTGACGCGTACACCCTGATTTACAGTGTATTTTGACTAAAAGTACCTATTTTAGGGTTTTTGAAGTGTCTTTTCGAACAAAAATCAACCAAAAGTGCCTATTTTTTCCTTCCCAGACCCCCCTCCTCCAGATTTTCACCCCCCCCCCCCCCACCCCCCAGAAAGTGCCCGAACCCTCCCCCCCCCAGGTCCAATTCCCGGTTACAGGTATGCGCTCAACACCACTTAGAACAGGCTAAAAACGCGGGGGGAATGTGAAACGGAAATCACAGACATATCAGTCACACTTAGTCACTGATCAATCCAACAAAAAATCGTCTTTTGACGAGCAGTAATTGAACCATGTATTTTCTCCTGCTTTTATTTTGAACACTTTTATTTGTTCATTACAGTTCTTCGGTGTGCCAATACACCGTAAACCCTATAATTAGCACCCCGGGAGCTAATTGGTTTGTTCGAGCTCTAGGAGGGTGTATATTTATAGGGGGGGGGGCTTATAAACTGGTAAACTGGAAGGGTTTGATGTGTGGGGAGCTTTGTGGGCGGAAAGGCGCGTGGAGGCGATTCGATTTTTGAGGGAAAAAGACGCTGCGCACATACGTTGGTACACTCACTCTCTCACAGGCACATACATGTACATACATACGCGACCATACATACACCCAGACCTGGAAAATTTTGCCTTTCAAACAATGGTCCATTTATGGAGGGATGTAGTTATAAGGGGGGGGGGGGAGGGCTAAATATAGAATATAGAGTTTACGGTATGCATGTGGAGTACGTATGCATGCGGCACGACTGTGTTCAGTACACACAGCAAGTCCCATCAGGCTTACCGTATATATCGGTCTTGGCAAACCGTCTGGGGAATATAGGGAAGTCCACGGCCAGTATGCAAATGCAGGTCACGACTAGAATATAGGCCCTGCAAAATACATGTTAGAACTATGCGAATAATATGTGAATAAGTCGCGCAAATCAGATGCATAGATAGATCATCAAAATAAGTAAAAACCGCGTAGAACCGATTTGATCGCAAATTCCATGCCAAAAATCGAATCCTGCTAAATATACAGACGCGCGAAATATCCCTTGAAATGCCCCATTATTCACTCACGCTTTCACAAAAAAAAAACAAATTTATTAAAGTACGAATAAAGCCATTCAATTCACATTTTAAATATTTACATTTACATTAATGTTATATTAATTCACCGGTAGTAGCTGATCGCGTAGGTCCGCTTCAACTGGACGCGTTCGTGGATGGCGCCCTTTAGGTCTTTTAGGCTGTCATGAATATAGGTCTTGTAGTAGTAAGGCAGTAAAACCAAGGTGGAAGCCACAGCTAGGCAGGCGAGATGCGCGATATACTCAGACAAATACGTGAAGGCAAACACGTTGGGCGCAATCAGAAAGAAGAAATCCAAAAGGAGTTTCTGACTAAAAAAGAAATAATTAAATTAAAACATTAAAACACATGGAAAAAGTTAACGACAAAGCCCTACAGATACACAGGAATACATCGTAATTTGTTACAGAGAAACACATTGCGAGACCAACGATGCCGGATTGACACGTAATACAAGCTTTGGGCAATGTAATCAGGTTGAAACATTTGTTGGGGGGGGGGGGGGGGTAAAGTTTGCAGTTGTACGGGTAAAGCCCAGTCGAGGGGGGGGGGGGTAGATGTCTATAATGGAAATCTTCACAAAAATAGCGTAGAAATGCGCGTATGCTCGTACTTTCTGTTCAACATAGGCAAACATAACGTTATTTATAAGTATTTATTTATAAATGTAATGTAAAAGTTTGCGTACGTTGATACTGGTTGAAAACACAATGGTTGGATGGAGGGGGGGGGGGGGGTCTGATGGAGGAGGGGAAACAGATTCGGGCACAATATCACTAAATGCCAACACAATAAAAACCACTTTAAGAAGGGCTAAACAAAACGACTGCAAATCATTCTCTCTAGATCATACCTGTAACTGGGGGAGTTGGGGGGGGGGGGGACTTGCTGGTTTTGACCCTACCCACACCGCCCAACTAGAGCTGCAAACCGAAGTCGGTATATACCGAAATTTCGGTATATACCGTAGAAAATGGTCGGTTTCGGTATATACCGATACCGAAAATACCGATATTTCTATATTTCGGTATATACCGAAACCGAAAATACCGACGCAAATTTTTCGGTATTCGGTATTCGGTATTTTTGGGATTTTCGGTGTTACAAAACGCGATTCCAGTGGTTCACAGCACGCGATTTGTGCCAAAAATAGGAAGAAACACAGGCCAGAGGTCGCTATTGACGTCAACTTTTGTTTGGGACTTTGCCGCGTCGCGAAAGCAATGCTGAGGCGGTGGAAACGGGTCAGTGGCTGCTCTCCACAAGCAGCAAAGATTTTTGACTACATGCCAGTTGTCGCTCGAAAGGACAGGGCAATCGACATTCGACAATACGCCCTAGTCCCTATAATTCTGTCAACTTATCAGGGTCAGCGTCAGCGTCTGACCCCAAAATATTAATCTGTTCGTCGCAAAGTTGGGAAGTACATGTACAGGGTACGTGCATTGTAGCTGAGGCCACTATAAAGCGAGCGGCTTTTTTCATCGGTGGGCCTGGCCGCCTGATCTGCAGTGATCGCCACAAAAGTCGCTCAATGCTAGCAAAGCCAAGCAGCTGCTCCAGCCTTCTGCACGGCTTTCCTCAAGTACCCAGAAAGCCTAGAAAGAGATGCTGGCGGAAAGCAAAGAGCAACATGGTAATTTGTCCCATCGCGCACGCTTTTAAATACCGAATACCGACAATACCGAAATTATCAGATGCGGTATATACCGATACCGAAAATACCGAACATTTGGTCGGTTTGCAGCTCTACGCCCAACCCCCCAGAAATTTGAAACTGTAAATTGTAATGTTTTGTACAGTGCTTTTGAGCAAAATCGACCAAAAGGTACCTATATTGGGTTATTTACAGTGTATTTTGACTAAAAAGTACCTATTTTAGAATTTTTAGTGTCTTTTTGACCAAAAATCAACCGAAAAGTGCCTATTTTTTCCTTCCCAGACCCCCTCCAGATTTTGACCCCCCCACCCCCCCCCCCCCCAGGAAGTGCCCAAACCCACCCCCCCCGCCCGGTGCAATTCCCGGTTACAGGTATGCTCTAGATGCTTTGTAATAAAATTTATTATTTTTTAAACAACAAAGCGACCACAAGGTCTAGCTCACCTAACTCCCACCAACTTTCCGTGGGCAAACCAGCCACTTTTACCATTGTGATATATCAGTGGCAAGCACAAATTTCGGAGCAAAACGCACACCGGACCAAAAACAAAAATCAGCAAAATTTCGGTTAAGCTCGTCCCATTTCTATGGCCGCCTAATTCTAGTAAAATGGCGGTTTCATTCAACATATTTTCTGAGGAAAATATTTAAGCTTTCGCCAAAAATTTACATGCCTAAAACGCATTGAAAGCATAAAGTAGCGAGAATGCACAGTAAAATGAGTAACCAGTACTCAAGCGTGTTCAAAGCAGAAACACGAATTAAATCGAGCCAACTTTTATTCACAAATAAAAAGGAATAAACACCAGCGAAAAAAGAAACGCTGCCAGACAGAATCGAACCGAGGGACAGAAGCGGACGAGGGGCCACTATGCTCGTTCTACCTTAAATTAACGTACTTAATAGGGAAATAAACAATGAACAGATCACCCGGCTCACACACGCACGTACACACCTCATAAATAGCTCTTTATTTATTTAGTAAACACAGAGACTAAAGAAAAATATTCACATCAGGCGGGGGTGTCGAACCACGGCGCTTGCGCGTGCTAACCGTTAACCGACCAATAAATAGCCAATAAACACCGCAAAAAACCAAAAAAAACCGCGAGCGGGATTCGAACGCGGAGCTATCGGTCAGAAGCGACAAAAGGCCAGGCAGACGAGCAGCATGTAGCCGTACAGTAGGCAAAAAGAGGCCAATTCCGTCGTATCGATGGTTTTAATGGAGAAATTCACGACGCCCGTTAGTAGGTTGGCCGCCAAGAATACGTAAACGCCATTTCGGTTCACCGCCTCCAACAGGCAGGGTCGCAGGTTCGCAAAAGGCTGCTCCCCTGAAAGTATGAAAGTGCGTGCCTGAGTGCGTGTTGAAAAAGACAAACAATGCAGTAGATGGAACACAACCTCCGACTAAACGCAGAGCGGCAGTGATACACTGCGGTTGAAACATTTGCGGCGAATCAGATTTCGTGGTAGGAAACAATGGACCCGTCTACCCTCCCCCCTCCCCCCCCTCCCCCCCTTGGTGGATGCATGGAGAGCGAAATGGGTGAGCAATTCGCTTTTGGCAAACTACAATTGCAATGATTGTGTAAAAACCATCCAGCAGTTCAAAGAACATCATCGAAGCGGTAAGGGGGGTTGCAAAATTCAGTTTGGGGGGTAATACAATTAAGGTGTTTTCGTGTACCCGTATGAAAGGCCGGCAGCTGTAGGGCGAAAGCGCCGACGCACAGAACCTCCACCAAAAGAAACACGGCCAGCATTGTCACGTTGAGAGCCAGCTAAAAAAATATATGAAATCGCAAAATCTGAAAATCCAAACCAAAAACACACGCGCTCCACTGTGTGCGCGTCAGTGCGTCGGTTTGACACCGTGGGTGTGGCATGGGAAACTCTCCCCCACCCATAGAAAGTGCGCGCATAGAAAATGGGCACCGAAATAAAAAAAATTTTCTTTCTCATTTGGCTGTTGCTGTTGCAAAACCACAAATGCATAGGATCTGTATCAAATATTTCCCTTTTTTCTAACAAGCTTTTCAATTAAATCTCAAAAAAAAACTTCACACCATCCACACATACCGTAGTAGCGTCCAAACACAACAAACAATTCGGTGTGGGTGCGTGCGTGCGTGCGTGCCCACGCACGCACGTACATGCAAATGAAAGCCCATACCGTCCACAGCACGAAAGCGAGGTTGCATAGCCTTCTGCTTGGCACAGCAGAGCAAAAATGGCAGTACAAAAAGGTCGCCAACATAAACAATACGGCCACAGAGGCCAATTCCAAACATAGACCTATTCGCGACTTCAAGTATATTCTAAAAAAGAATAATGCACATGATACAATTATCAAATTTAATCAGTCAATTTCAATTCAATTGTTAAACGCATATACGCACGTACGCACGCACACCCATACACGCACGCACGCACGCACACGCATACACGCACGCACACGCATACACGCACGCACGCACGCACGCACACGCATACACGCACGCACGCATACACGCACCAACCTGGGTTTCACTAAGTAGTCTCCTATTTGCTGGGCTGCAAAATAAATGGCCAAATATCCAAGAATCGAACAGAGACCCTCCCTATTTGCCATAAACAAATTTTCGTGAATTCTAGAATTTTCACTATTTTCGCTAATTTTGTTCGACGTCGCATCTTCAAGGTTTTCATTCGTCGCATCGCCGCCAAACAAAATAAAAGATTTCAAGTTGAACTTTTCCAAAATAAACTCGTAGGATAAAATGAGAATTAAACACACAAGCCAGAAATGAAATTTTTGAGGCAAATTTGTCGCTTTTCTTCGCGACATGTACAGGTAAACACCGGCGCCAATAAGCTAAAAATTAAAAAAAATACACATACAAATATTTACCATTCGCAATTGCACGCAACCAACCGATACAGAATTCTGCAGCGTAATAATTAAACGAACGACAACGACGACAAAACGACAAACATTCAAAGAAAGCGCTAGAATTAGAAAATAATTATGATGTGTATTGATGACACACGCCGAGTAAACATACTGTACCATTTGACTTACTAAACACACATACAATCAAACACAAATGCACTACAAATGTTACAATGTTGCATGATAACCCACATTTTTCTTAGACTATTGTTTAGAAGCAGAAGGTTAACTTTATGTAGTTATTTACATTTAGTTAGACTGCTACCGTACGCACTCGAATGCAGCTCGTCAAAACGAGTGTCGGTACCTATGCAAAAACGGTAATAATCGCTCTACCTTGACGAAGAAGAGGGTAAAAAAGAAATTCCAATGTACACCGTATTCCGTTATGTGTTCGTGGTAATTGGACAGTTTCACCGTAACCAACCGAACAATTCCCAACAATAGAATAATGAAATTCGACTTGAGCGTTGAGAGCAAACTAAAATCGTGCCGGTGCGTGCGTGCGTGCGTGCGTTCGTGCGAGCTCGCGCGCGCGCGTGTGTATGTATGTGCGTGCGTGTCTGTGATATAAGAGTGTGTGTGTGCGCGCGTGCGTGCGTGCGTGCGTGCGTGCGCGCGTCAGTGAGTCACGTACAATTTCCTCTTTGCAACGAGTTTCTCCCTGTCAGCCGCTTTCTTGTTGACTTGACTACTCTGTTGGCGTTTGTGACTTTTCAATTTTAAATTCGACAGATTTTTCGCATTTAATCCGTTGACGAAAACGAACGCGCCGACGCCGCAGTCCATAAGGGAGACGCCAAAATTCTCGGTTTTCGCGAACTTTCTGGGAAAAATGCGAAAATCCACCGCCAATATGCATAGTGACGTCATGAGAAATAGACTGGATCTAGAAGAGAATTTTTTTTGTTTGCTCGTATCAGAAAAACATGCCGACTGGAGACGCACGCACGCACACACACACACACACACACACACACACACACACACACACACACATTCTTATATCACCGACACGCACGCACACTCGCACGCACGCACCTACAGGCGCGCACGCACGCACATGGGCACACCCACGCACGTACACTACTACACACGCACGCACGCACGCACGCACATACGGACGCACGCACGGACCTGTAGTAGGTCAGGTAGAGCTGTCTCGGCTCAATGGGCACGTGCGCGTTGAGTACCGTATCCCAGTTAACCACTTGACGCAACAGCCCGCGGTACTCGACGAAACTCAATAAAACGAACGCGCAAGCCACGACGAAAAGCACGGGCGCGACATAGGGCAGGAATTCGGAGAAATACGTCACCGACAGCAGAGGTAAAACGCAGAGAAAGTGAAAGTCCAAGAGGAATTTTAGCCTAAAATGAATTGGAAAGTAGGTACCCAAGATTAATCAAATTCATTAATTGAACAGAAAGAAAACAGCTAGGCAAATTAGTAGCGGGAAGTAATTGAATGAGTGCACCGCTTTTAGTGAATCAGTGCACACGAAAACTTGAATTAGTGCACCGAAATCTTGAATCGGTGCACACAATTTATTTAATGAGTGCACCTTGAATCAGTGCACCGCACAATCATTAACTGATGTATCTTCATGATATTGCTATGGTTAGTCATGAGATGTACCCATCCTGTTGTTGGGACGCAATGCGCACACCGCGTCCACCCAGCAGGCGGGCATGGCAGGGGGTGAGCCGCTCCGGTCGGTAGTCTTGTTTACTGGGCGTTCGGTAGTCGTCGTCCGCCTTTCCATGCGCCATGAATTCCTGGGCCTTCCAGCGTACGCTTGAACGGCCCTCTGCGGATGTCCTAGATGTGGTCAAGGCTGAGTTCCAAGTGTCGCGCGGAGCGAAGCGCAGGCGGGAGACACTTGGCAGCGTCAAGTTCCTACACTTCTGCTCCCACCGGAAGGCGTACGGCTGCCAGTTTGAGCTCCAGCTGGAGAACGTAGACGGTGCGGTCACTGTCTACACCAAGGGCGACCACCAGCACGATGATTCGGTGGCAAAGTCGGGTCAGCTGTCGCTCGCCGCTCGGCGTTGGCTTGACGCGGTTGGCGCCTTACGCGTCTAATGCGCACATTTCACTTCACTGCAGAAAATTCAAGTCGGCATGAAACCAGCGCAGATCCAGCAATTGATGGCAGTTGAAGGGTTGCCGGTCGCGAGCAACCAGACGATTTACAACCGCGCGTCCTACTTTCGTTCTACCAATTCGGCGTCGGGTGCGCGGCACGACATGAATACGACGCAGTTCATGTCGTGGTGCTCTGCTCGAGTGCTGCCGGCTGACGACTCCTCGCCTTTCGTTGTCGCCTTCGACCCCTCCCCAGATCGGCTGTTCGTGCTGCTGTCCGCCCAGCGCCTCCTCCGCCATCTGTCCCGGACCGGCTTTCTCGCCATTGACGCCACCTACAAAGTGACGAAGCACCGGCACCCGGCGGCAGTGCTTGGCACTGTCGATCGAAACAACTGCTTTGTCGCCGTCGCTGTCGGCGTCGTCTGGTCGGACGAATCTGCGGCCGTATGGCAGACAGTGCTGGAGCACTTGTTGGAGGCACTGCACGAGCACGCTGGAGGGTGGGCGGTCGGAGTCAGCGTGCGAGTGATGGCCGACGGCCATCTGGGCATTTCGAACGCTGTCGAGCGCCTGCTTCCACAAGCGCGACGATTGTACTGTTGGGCGCACGCATTTCGTCGCATGCGCGACAACCGCGTGAAGCTGCCGCGAGGAGGCGATGACGAGCACGGCGCTGCCACCGCGAGAGACACTGCCTGGGACGTCGTACGCCAAGACATCCAAGAGCTGCACATGGCGCCGTCGGAAGACGCATTCGCAGCTGCCGCGTCGCTCGCACTGCAGAAGTGGCGCGATCGTGGCTACGACGTCTTCGCCGACTACTTCGATGCCACTTACGTGAGCGGCGCCCGCGACGCTTGGTTTGAGGGAGCCAGCCCTCTGGATCCCTCATCAAACAACCACATGGAGCGATTCAACAGAACGATCAAGGACAAGTACACGCTGCGCGAGCAGATGCCGCTGCAGCGCTTCTTACCAAAAATGGAGGTGCAACATAGAGGAAACGCAAGTACGTAATTCCATCAAAGATAGGCATATAAATGTGTTGCAGGAACTCATCTCAGACGCGTGCGCTGCTTGCGTCGCGCTAGGCGCCAAGGCACCCAAGGACGCGGATCTGCTGATCGGTTGGCAGTGGGCGCAGCTGCCGCGCGCTGTTCTCGAGAATGAGAACGGAACGTCGTTCATCGTCGAGTCGGGCAAGGCCGTCATCGACTACAACACGTTCCTGCAGCAGCTGGAGCGGCGCGACTGGCAGACGTTCCAACAGTGGAAAGTGTGGCGGTCCAGTTGGTACATCGTCACGCGGGAGCCGGACAATCATTGGTGCAGCTGCTATCAGTTCCTGAAGCACAGAAGCTGCAAGCACGTCGTTGGCCTCGAAGTGCGCTACTTCGGCCTAGAGGTTCCGCAGCGACTGCGCGCGGTCGAGTTCGGCGCGCGCCCAAAGCGCGGCCGCCCGCGAAAGGCGTTGCCGGCACTGCAGCGCTCTCCTCCTTGTGTGTGATTGACAGCAGCAGTCTCTAGTACTACGCCAACAGGACACATCTATTCGCTCTCTCGCTCAGTATATTCGGTATTTCTGCGCGGTTACATGTACTTGTTAATGCCCCCACTTCACCTTGTGTACGCCCTGTGTCACTGCTACTTCTATTCGGTTTCCAGTTTTGACAGTCATGTTCCGATGTTGTCTGTGCAGTGCGTAATTGCGACCATTTCCGTTTGTGTTGCTATAATGATTGACATTGCAATTATGTAACATTGCGCAAACACTTTCTCGCGTGAATCAGACATTCGAGAATGCAAAGAGAAAGCTCAGCTAATTTATTAGTCAATAACTCTGCGGTGCACTGATTCAAGGTGCACTCATTAAATAAATTGTGTGCACCGATTCAAGATTTCGGTGCACTAATTCAATTTTTCGTGTGCACTGATTCACTAAAAGCGGTGCACTCATTAAATAGTTACCTTAGTAGCGCATTCTTCCCAACACAGAGACCATACAGAGGATGGAACTGCTTGATACAGTATTTCCATTTAGTCTATTTCTCGCATTTTTACTCTCGGTGTATTTATTCTATTCCCAGTCTTTTTTGCCACTCAGGTGCATGCTTTCCACAGAAGTAGAGAAATTCTTCATTAAATAAAAATCCAACAATTTTTTTTTGATTGTGCAACCTCTGTATTAGTGTTCTTCCATGCAACTGACCATAGGGAGAGGGTGTCACCACTGAAGTTGAGACCGGCGAACAGCCAAGGCACAGCGCAGTTACGCAGCAGAACGGCAAAGGGCGGCACCAAAGACACCAATAAAACCTGGAAAATGCGTAAAATGCTAGCAATTATTTATTACAAATGCGTAGTCAATGGGTCTATTTTCAAATTTGAGCAGGTGGAACAACAGCAGACAATACTTCCACACAGACATGTAACTCGGGGGAGGGGGCATACCTGTAACTGGGGGTTGAGGGTTTCCCTCCCCAAGGTGCTGCTTTTGACCCCCCCAACCCCCTTCCAGGTTTGTGTGAACCCCCCCCCCCCCCCCCGAAATTTTAAAAAAGTGCTTATTTTAAGGATTTTACAGTGTATTTTTGACTAAAAATCGACCAAAAGTGCCTATTCTTTTCCTTCCCTGACCCCCCCCCCCTCCTCCAGATTTTCACCGCCCCCCCCCAAAGTGCCGGAACCCCCCCCCCCAGGTCCAATTCCCATTCCCGGTTACAGGGATGGGAGGGGTGTTGGTAGAGGGGGCAGGTTGTTTGTCCCCCCCCCCCAGTCAGGAGCCTTACTCCACCAGAGACCAGGGGGGGGGGGGGGTGCCACTCCGCCGTTTTTCGTGTTCAGTTTTTGCGCACTCGCCGCCGCTCGCCAACGCGCCAGCGGATTTGCATCAAAATTGGTGGCTAAGTAGGAAATTTCACGGGCTACAAGATGGCGTTAACAGTTTTTAGCCGCTTTTGGAATTTTCGCGAGAACAGTCGCATTCTTCTGTCGCGGTGTAAAAGAACGCGCTTTACAGTAAATTTATGCCCAGCGTAAAAGTTTTTATTAAAGGCCAAATTTAAAAATCTAAAAGACTAGGATTACGGGTATTGCCCTGAAGTTAATTTCATCCCATTATAGCTCCGCTCCAGCTCGTACCCAGATGGCAGGCCAGAGCGAAAACTGAAAATCCACTTTTCGCGCCATTTGGTACCAAAACTTTAAACGTCCATTTCTAATCAAAAAATAGTTCAAATTAAGACAAATATGGGCTATGTATAACCGCCTCGACGTCCTCTTTCGAATGCCGCATAGCGCGCCGCGCTCCGACCTACGGTTCAACCGCACGGCGCCTGTAAGCAGTATCGGGTGCCAAAATCGGTCAAAAATACAAATCTTCTGAGTTCAGGTTCTCAGCGCTGGGGAGGAGATTCGAAAATCCGCTCGACAAAAAGTTGTCTACCTACCTCGACTACGAACCACGAAAATCTCATCGCTGGGCGATAAGCATGCAGACCTGGCTAGTCCAAAAGGTGTGTTTTTGTCCATTTTCCATTGTAATTGCAATCTTTTAAGTCTATTTTCTCACGCGTTTGTTAATTATATCCAAAACGTTTGTGCAATTTAGATTCGCCTCATCATGCTGAACAACCGGACGTGCGATTCGACCAGGTTTGCGAACTTTTTATTTTCTTGAGTTTTGAGCACCCCAATTCTGGAAGTTGGAATAACTATAAAAAATAATAAGTTTGCAAACCTGGTCGAATCGCACATCCGGTTGTTCAGCATGATGAGGCGAATCTAAATTGCACAAACGTTTTGGATATAATTAACAAACGCGTGAGAAAATAGACTTAAAAGATTGCAATTACAATGAAAAATGGACAAAAACACACCTTTTGGACTAGCCAGGTCTGCATGCTTATCGCCCAGCGATGAGATTTTCGTGGTTCGTAGTCGAGGTAGGTAGACAACTTTTTGTCGAGCGGATTTTCGAATCTCCTCCCCAGCGCTGAGAACCTGAACTCAGAAGATTTGTATTTTTGACCGATTTTGGCACCCGATACTGCTTACAGGCGCCGTGCGGTTGAACCGTAGGTCGGAGCGCGGCGCGCTATGCGGCATTCGAAAGAGGACGTCGAGGCGGTTATACACAGCCCATATTTGTCTTAATTTGAACTATTTTTTGATTAGAAATGGACGTTTAAAGTTTTGGTACCAAATGGCGCGAAAAGTGGATTTTCAGTTTTCGCTCTGGCCTGCCATCTGGGTACGAGCTGGAGCGGAGCTATAATGGGATGAAATTAACTTCAGGGCAATACCCGTAATCCTAGTCTTTTAGATTTTTAAATTTGGCCTTTAATAAAAACTTTTACGCTGGGCATAAATTTACTGTAAAGCGCGTTCTTTTACACCGCGACAGAAGAATGCGACTGTTCTCGCGAAAATTCCAAAAGCGGCTAGAAACTGTTAACGCCATCTTGTAGCCCGTGAAATTTCCTACTTAGCCACCAATTTTGATGCAAATCCGCCGGCGCGTTGGCGAGCGGCAGCGAGTGCGCAAAAACTGAACACGCGCGCCCATTATAAAAGCGCGGAGTGGCACCCCCCCCCCCCCTGCCAGAGACCAACACCCTGTTCAGAATTTTTCCAAGTCTCCAATTAGTGCTTTATGATACAAAACCAAACCAATTCAGATTTACACCCTACGTTGACCATCGAACCCACTGCTATATTGGTGCAAAAGTTGGATCCCCGTCAAGTACGAAATCCCGATTACTTGCCACAAAACGCACCTCAATAAAACCGCTCCCACCATGACCCGACACAAATTGCACGTGTCTATTCGAGTAGGAAGAAACACCGCTGGCGTCGTGAGCAGCCTCGGCCGAGATGTTGATGGCAGGCATTTCAACAAGTGAGTGAGGCGGCTGAAAATAGCCACGAAAAAAAATAAAATGCAGTATCTGAAGTTTAAAAGGTCACCACCGGTGTACGCTGCACAACGAAATTCTAGGAAATAATTATTCCTAAGCGCAGCACCATGCGAAAACTTCACCGTTTATTCCAAACTTTAATCAGTAGTAGGCAGTAAATTCGCGAAACGCGCACAATAAATAGCTTACCAAAAATAAATTTGGAATTTCGCAATACCTTAAATGAACTCATGATAGGTGTCCCAAGCGTCAACCATTTCGAATGGCGCATGGGAGGGATCGGGGGGATGGGCTCTTGATGACAGAGGCTTATCATAGGGGGGCTACAATTTCGTTACATGAAACACAACCACGCGCACAACGCAATGCATCTGTACTGGTATATCCTGCAAAATAAGTAAAAACAGTCACATCCTACCCAAAACAAGCGCGAGACAATGTTGCACCAATATAACTTCTGCAAACTGCACCAAAATGTCGCGACTGTGACCCCCATACCCTTCTCATAAGGGGGGGGGGCTTTCGATTTCTGATGGCTTCTGGGGGGGGGGGGCTCATCGTTCCACCTCCCCCCCCAAACTACGGCAGCCTCTTATCACTGGTCCTTTTGCAGCATTGACTGGGCGGCACGCTCCAGTCGTAGACGTAGCTCATTCTCCGCCGGTACTCGTATTTGGGCGGTCCGCACAGATAGCCCAGCTGGACCAGACTCTGGAATTTCTCCTGCAAGTCCCGTTCCGTCTGCTTGTGCGTCACGAGGTAGCGGTTGTCGCAGCCGCGCGACTTGAATTCGGTGTCGAAGCGCAGCTCGTGCGCGTAACGCACCTCCAGACCGCCAAGCCAAGCGCCCACGCTGGCGTCCTCAGATCTGGAGAGAAAGAGAGAGGGGAGATCTTCCAGAGCGGCCGGTGTCACATGAAAACCCCCAACCCTTGGAAAATTTGCATATGAAAATTGGCACCCCAAGCTATGTAGACCCCCCCCCCAGAATAAATGGTGGATATCGTTATACACAAGCGTATGTCAGGGTTGTTCACTCCATGTTCCGGCGCATCAAAGCGGTAAGGCGTTTGTTTGTTTGTGTGTGTGCCGGCCGCTTCTATGATCGCGGGGACCTCTCTCTTCTCTGGTCACAATCGACCGCTGCTATTGAGAGATGAGAGCAAATCAGCCCGATCCGGGGGGGGGGGGCTGGCTCCCCTAACGGGCCTGAATTGTCACTGCCGCCTGACCGGCAGCTCAAGGGACGCCCAGGACATGCATACAGCTCCCAGAGGAGACCAACCCGCTGTCCAGACGGCTCCCACCATGGCACAGCGGTAAGGTGTCGTGGTCGGCGCGCTCGAGGTCGGGGGTTCAACTCCCTTCCACCGAAGTCACCGAGTTACTAATCCCCTTGGAGAGAATGTTGTTGTTGTTGCGGGCAACGAATTACGGGCAACGATAGGGCGGCACTTTGTCATCGTTCAAGACGGGTTGAAGAAACTTGGGGAGGGAGGGGGGTGAGTTTCGACACTGGGGCGTGGAAGGGGAGCTCCAGGGGCTGCACACACCCCCCCCCCCCTTCCTTTCTTAGCGAGACCAATTTGCAACGACGCAATTGTCCCAACATCCCAGTAACATGTGCTGATGCTGACAACCACCTGTAAACGCGCAGCAAATGTTGGTTGTCCACGATGAATTTCACGAGATTGTAGCTGAGCACATAGCCGCCGCCCAACGCGTAGGGCAGATAGCGATCGCAAATCGCCCAGTTCTCCTCTTTCCACTTGCCCTTATGAAAGACGGGAGCGCGCCCTGTATAGACGAGGAAATTGCGTGAGACACCAAAAAAAAATGTTTCAACTGAAGAGTAAATTATTCGTCTGTGGACTATTGAGCGTTCACTCTCACCCAAGGCTCACCCAATGTTCTAGAGTTAAGTACCATAAAATGCTCTCCATTGCAATGAAGGACGCGTCTCTATGAACAAGCGCACGCACGCACGCACACCTCGAATAAAGCACCCACCATCAAAGAAACCCCAATAGAGCATGGGGTCAGCCACGTCGTTGAGCGCTCTCAACAGAGCGCCCACCCGAACGAAAGAGTCTCCATCCACTTTGAGCAGAAACTCAAAAGTTACGCTGAAACGCGCGAAGTGACGCCCGACCATGTCACGCCCTGCAGCGGAACTTACGCCCGAAAGACGGCCTCGAAAGAGGAGAGAACTTTCAGCGTCAACTGGCCGTAACTTTCGTTGAGATCGGGCAGTAGGAGTAAATCTTTGTGAGTTGAAAGCTCCTAGAGTGATTTGGCTTTGATATATCCCAAATTAACGCACACACCACACGCACGCACGCACTCACGCTTTGCAGATCTCTCAATAGTTCCGATGTCACATTGCCACGCGTTCCAACAGGGAAATAGTGCATAAAGACAGTCCTGCCTTTGGATGACAATTTGAGCCACGTGTTCCTAACAATGTACAACTGATGACAAATAATACGTTATAAACAAATAAAATAAACATTACAATGAATAACCAATGCAAGAAGCAATTTCGTGCAAGCACAAGTAGTACACAGCTGACAATTCTAAACCTAAGGGCGTTTACAAAGCTCTTTCAAACATTGAATCACAGACCTGATGGTGCTCCTAAGTGAGACATCTTGTGGTCGGGTCAAAATGACAATCGCCAACTTTGTCCTGTCCTTTACATTCCCTTGGATTTCCTTTTCTGCATTGCTGAGTCTATTACTGTCAGTGTTCTGAGATTCCACCATGAGCTCTTTTGCATGTCTGGTGTTAGGGGAGACTGTACAATTGTAGGTTACAAAGAGACCAAAGCACCAAAGAAGGAAGAGAGTGTACAGCAACCACACTGTCAGCTTTGTTCTGGCCAAAGCTCGAGACAGCTTTGAGATTAGTGACATGCCATAACTCTAAAAAGTGGTGAACACTGCAACTCAACTAAATGGCATCTAGGCAAGTGATCATGGGATGAGTACGAGCAACAAACGACTGAATCACTGTTAAAAGCTGTACAGTCAAAGCTGGCTAACTTGCATTTTTGTCAACTCAATTTATGACTTTATTTGTGAGTCTACATTGGGCGTATGTTCAACCCTGATAGAATGCTTTACATAGCCCAATGCAATTTGGTTTCCAACCAAACTAATTTAAACTAGACCTCCAATGTGAGCAACACTTGCCATAGAGGATAACATAAATGACAGAAATGCTTGTACTCGATCACAAAGTACATACCATAATATCCGCTCAATGACACACAAACAGTTCCGCATCAGTGTTTACTCAGAGACAATACAAGAGTGCACATCACTGGAGGCAAGCACGCGCTGTTTACAGAGGCACTGGTGGGGAATTCCAACCACAGTGCGAGTTGCATCTCCACTGAGGTTCGAACCTTGCAGGGCAGGTTGAGGAGAGTGACAGACGGAGATTGTTCCATTACACCACAGCAAATTCTACATGAACTAGCCACAAACTAACTTACAAATGCAATGCAACTCGCACTGTTTCTGGTGACAACGTTCTACATTCAGCAAGTGTGGTCAGCCTCGCACAACCGGAGAAATGGTACACTCAAACTCATTTTCCCAGCTGACCACCCTTTCTCGACGTATCTTATTCGTTCGGGACAAACGTCGCTGCTGACCTCCCAACCACCACGGTTAGTGTCTGATCAGGCCCCGTCACTAGTCAGTTGCCATCAGAGTTGCCAAAAAAGGAGGACGCAGTGTCACTGACAGGTCCCCCTCCACTGCTCGACAAAGCCTCGTGCTCCTGGATCTGGCGAAAGACGTAGCTAACTGCAAACGCAAGCGCCACCATGCCTGCAACCAGCAACGCGTTGTTCAGATAGCCGCCGCCCAGGGCCGCAACCGCCGCGACACCATTGTCCCTATTAATTAAAGAGTGCTGTGTTGCGGTTCAGAGCAGGGACATGGGTGTCTGTTGTTGTTTTTTGTTAGAAGGGACTGTTTTTTTATTAGAGGGGTTCCGATGACTGACATGACTGGTAGTGTGCGTGCACAAGAAGCAATGGGGCTGGTTTCGATGAAAATGGAAACTAAGCAATGGCCAGCAGATTTTTACAGCCGCCGTTCTCGTGTTGTAACAAGAAAACGTTTCATTCTGCTTTCTTTACTGTGCACCAAAAACAACCAGTGGTTTCAGCTGCCCAACCATGTTTGTTGTTCGCGAAGCTTTCAAACACACGTTTTGATGCTGGGGGGGGGGGGGGGTAATCAACGAAGTCATCAGGTTTGTTGACCCACCCCATGTCTGTAACAGGGTGGATGGGGGTTCCCTCTCCCCAGGTGCAGGGTTTAATCCGACCCACAAGCCCATTTGAGACCAAAAACGCACTCATTGCTCCTTCGAGCTTCCCCCCATTTTACCCAAGTCTACGGCCAAAAAAATTCGGTGATTACAACAAAAAATCCACACCTTCCATCATTTGGCGGCTGTTGCTGAGCATCGCTGGTGGGTGGCTGAGCAGCAGTGGAAGACTCGGCTTTGCTTTCCGTTTCCTGCCTCCTACGGGCCGCCTCCTCCTCTTTGATTTTCTAAAAGGAAGAACCAAATTCGACATAATTTAAAACTCGATGTTTGACACAACGATTCGGTCAGTGAATGGGGGGACAGTCTTTTTAGAACAAAACAGCGAAAAGAAACGCGCGCTATTTAGGCCATATTTATTTATTTAGATCACAATTTAGCCCTAGGGACCCTCAAACTACACCTCCATCTAAAATTACCCCCCCCCCCCAAAAAAAAGGTACCCTGCTGACACCAGCCCAGACCCAATATACTGGGCTACATGCGAATGTACAACGTGTATACAACAATTTGTTGGCGATTTTGCACGATCCTACATTTTTGTTTGGTTATTTCAGCGTTTAAAATTGTTATCGAAACCGCGACACTCCAATAAACCACCAACCTGAACCAACTCTGGGAACAAGTCACAGAAGACCTTGTTTTTCAGGTTGAACGCGCCGCTTCGCCTAGCCAGTGCCTGTTTCTAAAAGTTTTTTTTTAATTAATATTTTACCATTTACTCATTTTTGTCAATAAATCCCACCGACCTCGCGCTCCGTGGAAGTGACACTGCCCAGTGTTGCTGTCGTTTCGTTCTAGAAAGTTAGTAATTAAAATTAATCGTAAGAATCAATTTAAAAAAATAGGAAACTACGTATTCATTGGAGAAGAGTAGACTTTATTCAGCATTTGCAGATTAAAGCAATTTTTTTTGAATTCACCAATACTCATGATTAATACACAGCAGTTCATAGTTGCAAAAAAACACCTCTGCAAACACATGTTAGCATGGCAACTAGAGGACCCACCACCCCCACCCCTGCGTGTGAGTCCATACGCTGCATATTCATGAGAATATGCATAATTCTCATACCTACGTGTCTGACAAAAGCAAGCACAGTCTGAAAAATCGATCTTAAGCGTCCAGCTTATTTTTTTTCAATGCACTCTTAAGGGGGGGGGGGTCATGGTTTCGAAGAGACAAACAGCTCTCTGTTGAAAAGGCAGGGGCGAAATCCGGGGGGGGGGGGCTATAACCGGTTTCACGGTATTCCAGGGGAACACCGCATTATCCAATTCTATTCACTGCTAGCTGTCTACGGCGAACTGCTAGGGGGCGTTCTCTGGGTGGGGGGGGGGCTGTGTCATACCTGTAACTGGCGGGGTCGGGCCCCAAGTTTAACCAGAACCCAGAATTTTACCCGTCTTTTCACCCTACTTATACCCATTTTTCCACCAAAAAGTACCAGCATAACTCAGAAAATGGTCAGCTACCCCCACTTTTTGCTCATCGGCCTCCCCCCCCAAAAAAAATACAGCCATTTCCCCCCCCCCCACTCTTTCAGACCCGGTTACACAGGAATGGCTGTGAGGATGGGCAACACTGTGTCTGGAACGCACCATGAAGCTGAGCAAGCCCGTGAGGATCGTGGAGACGGTCCAAGCGGGATTCCAGGTGTCGGGATGATAGTCGCTGATGGAGAGGCAGAGACGCATGTTGGTCTGGAAGCGGCCGTTGGGCGTCAGCATGTAGATGCTGGGCGGCTTGAAGGGGAAGTGCGACTGCAAGGAGTGCACATTTGTTGGTGCGTGCGTGCGTGCGTCGGTTCGTGTGCGTGCGTGCGTGCGCGTACCGTAACCCAGTTTGCGTGCGCCAAACGACCAAGCTACGAGGACGCACACACACACACACACACACACGCACACACACGCACGCGCACGCACGCGCGCGCGCGCGCGCGCACACACACACACACACGTACACGCGCACGCACAAACTCACTCACAGGAAAGACGAGCTTCCCATGATAGTAGCCACCCTCGTACGGAGTATTGGGCGCGCCCAACACAACATAGTGCCTATAGAAAATTTGACTGATTAATTAAAATTAAAAAATAATGATATATCTCCTAGATGATTAAAGGCAGCAGACAAATTAGCATGCCTACGATTCATTACGATAAATCATACGAGCCACGCCCGACGGGCAAAAAACTAATACTGTACAATATAAAATTACATTACATTAATCATACGCATCCACACACGCAACCTCCTCAATCCGGAATACACAAATTGTAATTCACAAATAAAGCATAGAACTAAGTTCATTCGTACGGATCGCGTTAACTGACTAAATTCATAAAATTCACAAAAATCAGCACTGACCACTCCAGAATGTTGGAATGCAAAGGTGAAGCCACAACATAGGGAACTGGGTCTTTCATAAGGCGAGCAAAGTCCTTTTTCAGCCGCGCTGTAGCGGTAACCACAGCCATTTTTGTGATTTTCTTCTATTCTATCCTGCCAATTTTCCTATAAAAAAGACACCGAATCACCAGCTCCGATTTACAGAACGAAGGCAGCGCACAAATTTACAAATGCAAAATTAGTCTCAACATTCTTAAATGGTAATTACATAAAACAAGACAAAGATTTTAGAACGGCACAAAACACCAAAAGCCAGTTTCTTTACACGTCACAGATTTCTCAATAAATACTTTCACGGGCATAACAAAACAAAGAAAGCGTCAACAATCCCAGAAAGCACCTTTTATTCCCACAAAGCGCATACAAAAACCAATAGTACACAGGTCACATTGTGATTGGAGCGTCCTATGAACGTACAATTACGGTATGTATGCATACATGCATAAATAATCTCTGGCTTTCTCTCAAAAGACATACTCCAATACAACCCCACTCCCAATCATATAGGCCAAAATTTTATACCCCCTCCCTTCTATAAACAAATTTAACAAGCATGCATGTATGCACATAGACACGTATAAAAGAAACTTATGCTATGTGCCTAGGGAGCACACGCATTGCGCGCGCACACACAAGTGGAATCATAGAAACTTGGAAATTGCATTTTGAAAATTCGATGGTAGGTAGATTCGACAGCCTATAGATCACACGCACACACGCAGGCTACAGGTAGAAAAATCGCCGGAGCACAAATTTCGGGAATTTTCGTTTTCGCAATTTTTCGAGAGGCAGCAAAACACTCTTCCTTCAGGACAATGTGATCACAGGTCGCTGAAAAGTCAATAAAACGCTGAAAATAAAATGAGCGTACTGTAAATCCTCCAATAATGCCCCCAGGTGCGAAGGTGTTGAATGCAAAGTGCGCCTTTTCACTATTGGAGGACACTTTTCACTATGAATAGAAACGGAACGAATGTACACAGTTCGTTGCAAAAATAGCGCGCCATCATTGAAAATGTTTCATTATGGAAATATCTAAATGGTTACGTCACAATCCCACAATAGGTCTATGCGGAAGGAAAAAAAACAATCAAAAGTTGCGCGTCGCGCAATATTGCAAATCGTGGACTGGAAAGGGAAGGCAAAGCTCAGAGCAAAATAATTTTCTCGATCGAAAAAATTATTATAATAATAATAATAGTAAAACGCACAGCAAATTGGCTGCGCCAGAGGAATTGCCGGTATTTGCAGTCGGGAGTTGTTGGCTCTGCGCCGCCCGGGAGGAAAAATTTGTCGCTGATGGGGCCCCTTGCTGACCCGCCGTTGACTAAAAAACAATTCCAAATTACAGTGGAACAATCCACACACGACTGCTTTCAGAAAAAAAAAAACAGAAGGACGAACTGCACTCCAATGGACTAATGGTGTTGTTGGAAAACAAACCGAAAAATATGCTACGTTTGAAACATTTTCAGCGGTGAGTTGGAAGAACACGACAGACACGCACGCACGCACGCACATACGGACAGGCACGCACGCGCGTACATACGCGCACGCGCGTACATACGCGCACGCGCGTACACACAGACACACGCACGCACAAACTCATGCAGAGAAGAAACACGCGCACGTACGTACATACATGCATACACGCACGCACGCACGTACACGCACGCACGCACGCACGCACAGTGACTCTGCCCGACGGAGGCGGCGGCAGCAGCGGCACTGCGCCCCCGGCGGCGGCGCCGCTCGGCCTGGGTCGAGAGGTAGACTTCTTCTAAAATGTTAAACTTTAAAATTCAAATCTGAATGTTGCATAGAGCAGTTAATAAAGTCAAATGCTACGTCATTAAACCGTATGGCGCGTGCGTGCTACCTGGGAGCCAAGATTCACGGTGATGGTCTGACCGTCCTTGAAACTGAGGTCCAATTTAGGCTGGTCGTCAGGTCGCGCAGGCTCGTTGGCCAGCTTCTCCTCCTGCGCCACTTGCCTAAAGTCAGAAACTGTCTATTCGCCTAAAACCGCAATTTGACCAAAAGGTATGAAGAACACGTCCATGGGGTATATAGAACTTAAAAAAAAAATCAAATTTGGTGGGAATGGGAATAAAATTCAACTGGTGGTCGAAAGTCGAATTCTAACGGCTTACAAAAAAGGTGGAGAAAACTGGAGAAATTTTAACCAAATTTAGACACCAGTTTCAGATATGTTGAAAAAAAAATTAAATAGAAGAATGGTAGAAAAATGGATGGAGGGATTGGGGGGGAGGGGGGGGGGGGGGTGGGGTTAGATTCTCAGTGGCGTGTATGTGCGTGCGCTTGTGCATAAAACTTAAAAAAAAAATTAAATCAAGCCTTACGCGGCCTTACTTGAAGTGGTCCTGTAAGGCAACATTCAGGTCGAACGAGTCGCCTCTCTCGGCAAAGCCTAAACCCACGTGCGCCGCCCTGCCTGGAAATGATCGCTTAGTCCATCGATTGACCCGATCACGCAGCAGAGAGATCAGATCACGAATGATCTGATCGCCCTACACAAGGCGCAAGCAAGGAGGTGTCCGATAAGCAATGGGGGAGGGGGATGATGGGATGGGAGGGGAGGGGAAGATACAACGTTATCCGTTTGAACAATTCAGCCAACAAATTATTGTCAGTATGTTTCCACAGTAAAGCAGAACAGACGCCCAACACGCACACACATACGCACTCACACGCACAAACACACGCACACGCACAAACACACGCACGCACGGACGAACCCTGATCGCTGATGAGTTTGATGACAAAGTAGCGACTGGAGTCGGTGACCGGTTCGACGCAGACGCCGGGATGGCGGTCCACAGGGCACTTGGCGAACAACGCCCCTGGGCGTTTATTGGGGTAACTCGCGTGACTTTTTGGCAATTAATTAGCATGCGTAATAATCGTACAGGCAAACACCGTGTCAACGTCAGAATTCCTTCAATAGAAAATGACGAATTTAGCAGAAAACGGAAAAATGCTTCAGAGCCCGTACAAAGAACAATTTACCTTTTAATGATTTAAAACAAAATAAAAAAATAATGTCTCCTCACCTGAATTCTTGTCTTCGAGTCTCAACTCCAAAGTCGGCCCGATGCACACCAGTCTAGCCCTGCCCTGCCAGTCCGGTTTGTCCAAGTTCCAATCGGACGCCCTAAATGTGCGTCCGTCTAAAAAAAAATATACAAAAAACGATAAAATTTCACAAACTTATAGCCCCGATTGGTGCCCAGCGGCGGAATCTTGTAGATGAACACCTCCGGTTTCACCAAAAGCACGCGCTCGTATTCCATTTTCCGCAGAAAAATTCAGTTTATTCACAAAAAAATAATCTAAAAATATAATATCGCGTGTCCAATATTGCGTGACGTCACACGGTTGGTAAACGGTGCCAGTATACAACAACGACCCAGAAAACGTGTCGAGACGTTCCCCTAAAATACTGTAGAAAATACCGGAGATACTGTAGAAAATAGCGGAGATACTGTAGAAAATAGCGGAGATACTGTAGGCGCCAATTTAAATTGTTTGTTCGTAATTTTTCTGTCGCTGTCCGTAGTTAACGGTCGTTGCTGCTGCCGCCTGCTGTTCGTCTTCCGGCGGCCTCCAGCCTGTGCCGCACGATCCGTCGGCAATGTCGACAAGGACCGCCGACACGTCGGCCGACCGAGTAACGCGTCGGTGCGGCCGTGCGCCGATAGCGACTCGTCCACAGCGTCCCGCCCTCCGTCGACAGCGAGCGTCGTCGCTGCCGTCAGTCTCCTGTCGTCTAACCAGACTCTGCCGGAAGACTCCGTCGGCAGCGTCAAGAAGCCCCTGCGACGGGCGGGGCGGCGCAACGCAGCAGCGCGCGTTTGCCAGCGCTGTCGACGCGCCGTAAGCAACAGCCACCGTGCCGTCCGACAGCGTCAGGGCATTCGTCTGCAGCGTAAGTCGTCGCCAACAAGTGTGTGGTACCTTGATACAGCCAAAACGCTATCCAGCCGGGCAACGCGTCGGTGCGCGCGTGCATCGCTGTCGACTCCGTCAACGGTCGTGTCGTCTCGTCGTCAATAGCGGCTCGTTAACAGCGTGCCGCCGTCCGTCGACAGCGCGCTTCGCCGCTGCCGTGTGTCTCCTGTCGTCTCGCCAGACTCTGCCGACTCCTTCGGCAGCATTGAGAAGGGCCGCCGACCAGCGGGGCGGCCGAGCAACGCGGCGGCGCCCGTGTGCATCGTTGCCGACTCGACGTCAAGAGCCACCGGGCGGGCGAGACGTGTCGACAGCGTCTGGGCCTTCGTCTGCAGCGTAAGTCGTCGCCAACAAGTGTGTGATGCCGTACGACGACAGCCGGCCCGTTAGGCAACCCACCAACGCGTCGGCGCGCTCGTTCATCCCTGGCGACCCTTCGTGAACCGTCGTCTCGTTTCGTCAACTCAAGTCTGGACGCGGTGTCGCAGCGCTCCGTCTTCTGGCCAACAGGCCGTGCCGGAGCGGACGACTCCGTCGGCACGGCGGTGTCGACAAGAGCCGCCGACCGACACGCTAGCCGGAGCCGGCCCAGTAACACGGCTCGTCGTCACTCGTCAACGCCCAACGTGACGGCTCTGTCGGCGGCCGAGAGCGAGCTGGACGCGCGCGCGGCCGGCCACTCCGTACGAGTACGAGCTGCGCACGGCGGTCAAGTACGTCTTGCACCAGACTTCCAGGTGCGTCCTTGCCAGCGGACTCGATTGCCTCGGTGTCAGCACCAGGCAACTGGGTTCTGAATGTTCAGTGTGGTGTTCATCAAGAAGAGCGCGGTGCCGGACGGCGCGTCGGCGGGGGCAGTCTGGAGCTGCCTGGGCAGCTGCGCTTCTGGGCGGCCCCATTCCGCCAGTCGGTCGTCGTCACAAGCCAGTCACGAGCAGTCGATTGGCGCCGCCGGACGCCTTGCACACTCTCGCCACTCAGCGGTCTTCAGCATCTGATCCAGCCCAGAAGACGACGGACGACGGTCGCTGCGCCGACTGCTTCCGCTCCCTGGGCTAAGTCGTCTCGAGCCGGCTACGCCGATCGCTTCTCGTCAGACTTCGACTACCTGACGAAGAACCGGCTTGATCACGACCATCATCAGTTCATTCATTTCTTTTACGGAAACGGGCGTACGGGTTCTAACTTCTAACGAACTGAGCGCGTCCCCTGCAGAATGCATGCGAAGTTTCTGCGGGCATCTCATTCGTCGTCGCGGCAATGTAGCTGTGCCATTTTTGTGTTGTTGCCAATGTTGTCGTGTCGGTAACGTGTGCCAGCTAGTGCAATGCGCATGAGCTCCTTCCTTACTACTTAGTGCGTTTGAGAAGAAAGAATAAAGAATTAATTAGTAATTAAGAATTAAGTATAAAGAATTAATTAGAATTAATTAGTAAGAAGATTGAGTTGCATTTAATTAAACTGCGACGATTGTAGTGTGTCGCTTGTAAGCGGCGTAAACGTAGATATTTTAAAATTGCGGGCATTAGGGGAACGCTCTATCTATTAGGGGAAAGCCTATCCACCCCAGAAAACAGTGGCCGTCGACTAATCTAGTACGGTACTGAATGCGTTCAAAAACATACGATCGCTAAACAATTGTTTGATGGCTTGATGCTTCATGGCGACGGCTTACAACATCATCAAGCGGTCCGATCACACCATTTCTGCATTTTTAAATAAAACCAATCGCAAAAGCGCATTTTATTCATTTTTTGCGCTTTTTTCACCTCATCCTTTTACTTAGAGTGCTGTTTCACTGTTATTGTGTCAGCTATGCTAGTTTCTGTGACAGTTATTACTGTGGGAACTGCAGTCGTGTTGACTCGTGCCGACATGGTCGAATCGCGCCAAATTGTGCAAAGAGCAAAAGAGAGCTGGCGGATGGTTTGTGCATGCCGGTCGGCTGTGTGTCACCGCGGGCAAGGCAAATCCGCGATTGCATACACTAGCGAATCCAGAAGGCGGGAGAGGGGGTCTCCCCCTCTTGTTAGCTCAGATTTAGGGGGGAGGGAGCGGGAGAGCTCAGAAGGAGAAGAAGAAGGAAAGAAGGACGACCACAGGGCCAACGGAAGCAGATTTTTGCATTTTCCTTGGATTAAGGCACCCAAAAAGCGTAAAATTTTCGCCTGAGGCGCTATGGTTTATTGAAACTCACTGTTGTGTGTTGAAAATAGTGCAAACACAGCAAATGCCGATGCCAGGGCCAAAGACTCCTCCAATAGTACCCCCCTTCCAATAGTGCCCCCCAGGTAAAGAAAGGTTGAAATAATAGTGCCCCGGGGGCACTATTGGAGGATTTACGGTACTCGTGCTCGCTGAGAGCTTTACGTTCCTAAGTATCCGAAAATACCTACTGCTGGCAATCGTGTAGTGTTTTGTGCAGCAGAAGAAGTGGGGTGTGACTTTGTCCCGAAGGTACTTGTTTAGCAAACACGGTATATTTCCTTGACGATGGCGTACTCCCGCATTAAGATCAATGAAAATAGCACGCGTCGCAGCACCAAAATTACGGCAACAAAGGCTAAATTGTGATGATGCAAGTGAAAAACGTCGTTATTATCGCAAACGTGACCAATCAGTCGAAATCGCACCTACTAAACTAACGATGGCAATGCTATGCGAGCGGAGCAGCAACACCTACGTACGCATGTAAATCTTGTACGCAGCGAAGTACGGTATCTACCGTAATTTTCATTTACCGGCGCGCGGCCCTGGGGTTTGCGTACCGCGGACCGTTTTCACAACCATCTTCCTGGAGTAGCACTGCATCGTGGCCTCAACAACGCGCTCGCCTTCGAGTTGCGTTGCACGTGCAACAAAGTGCTAAGAAGAAGAAGAAAAAACGCGTACCAAGTGGGGCAGATCTTGGGAAAAGTCCGCGGGCAGCTGGCAGTGCTGCTTGATGAGAAAGCCCTTCGCGGAGCTCGTGGAGGAGGGCTGGAAGAAGGCGAACCGACACACCGCCTGGCAGCGACTCGCCTTAGACAGCGCCTCGCGCGACGCGCCCTCCGTCACCAGCGGCAGCGAGCAGCAAGTGTAGCCCGCTGAAGCATACAGTAATCAATCTGCCCCAGGGCGGTGCACTTTCACTGTCACCTTACCACAGGCGCACTACTGAACGCAAAGCAAAGGTTGCAAATTTAGTAGTGGTTCGCAAAATACCTACGGTGATTCTTTCAAAGAACGCCCCTGTACAGTCGTTCTTTATACGCACTCTCGGCATTCAGGGCGGACACTTGGTCGTTCTGGATGGCCCTCTCGAGACAGCCGAGCAGCTGGCGATGGGTGGGCGCGTCCGGCTCTCCCCGGCAGAGGGCGGGACGGCGGCCGGAGCGCGGGCACCACCACTCGCTCGGAATGGTCGTTTGGCGCATCAGCCGGTCCACCAGTTGGTCCGTGCACGTCGTAGAGCCGTTCGCCTGCAGCTTGTACGCCTCGCAGTCAACCAGCACTGGAACGCGCCCAAGTACAGTGCCCGCGGGAAGTCGGGTGGAAAAAACCGAGACGCACTCCTTCTGTACTCTTTCTCTTGGTCCTCCAAGCTGGGCTTGATTCTGACCGTTTTGCTCGCTTGGTAATGTATGGCCTGACGAGGCGGCAACCGTCGCTGACGGAACACGGGGCGACGCGCGCAGGGGTCGTCTGCCGACGCCATCGTTCCACCGATGAGGAACACCACGGCCAACGACAACACCGACACAAGCATGTTTGCTGCGGTCGACTTTTGCTCTAGCCGAATGAAAACTCGGAGCTCGACTGCGAGTGAAGGAATCGGCCGAGCGGCGACCGCGCGCGCGGGGCGCCCACCCAATCAAGTCGTGCCAGGCTGACACGGACGCATTTCGTATGTATACGGTAGCTCTAAAGGACCGCCGCCGCCGCGAAGCTGCTAACACAATTGTTTGGTTCTGCACGTTTCATCGTGTCAGCTCGTCGTCCACGTGGACAGATGTCGCATGCGCATCCGAACGCCGCAGACAGTAGGCAGTGGAGTGCTGTCCTCCAAAAGTCGAGTGAAACTCGACTTTTGGAGGTGTTATGAAAGGGTTAGAGGTCGCGCACCACCCAAGCGCCGGGCGCCGCGCGGGATTGCATAATCGGCGCTTTTGCGCGGCCATGACACAGCCGGCTGGCATGCATGATCCGCCCTTCGTTTCGCTTTTTGCAGAACTTGGCGGCGCGAATCGACATATTTCGGCATGACTGCAAAAATAGCGCTGGCTCAAAAGTCAAAGCCCACTAACTTTTGGCCGGTACCGTAAGCTGTGCGCACTTATGTAGATAATCGGTGCCACTGGCAGTGGACAGCACAGCACCTGCGCAACACCAAGTGTCAACGTGCTGTGGTACCATCGCAATTACGCACACATCGAATCTGGCGGAACGCAACTTGCCGCTGTCTGGTGTCTCGCAGTCTTCTTGGTAGATTCTGCTATACTAAGTCCTCTACTGACATTAAACAGCGCGCCGGAAGGATTTTAGTACCACCGTTCTTGACTTGCGTCGACGCGTGAGAGGGGACCTGGCAGGGCATTATCTAGCTAATGCGGATGGAGAAAGCGGAGAGCGAGTAACTCGGCGGAAAGACGCGTGCGGCGCGGCGCGGCAAGGCGATTAGTTTGTGTCGCACAGAAACGACAAACTTTTCGACTTTCGACATTGCAGATTCGGAAAACGTAATGAAGTTGAAACGATTCTCTTCCGCCCAAAAGTGCGCCAACAGGCGATACAAAGTCTAACCCAAGCAAACCTGGTTGCGCTAGTGGTGGTGTGCTGCATCGCACTGTGTAGAGCTGAAACCGCCCACGGATTTCAACATTTGTGCGGCGCCGTCGCTGCCTATGGTGTGCTTGAAGGGGCCGATGCGCCTTCAGATGCTGGGGATAATCTCACGTACCGCAACTCCTTCAGTAGTGCCCTCGGGGGACTATTGGAGGAGTACACATTTACTACAGTACCTAAGTATCCATTTTTGCCAATGTCCTCCCAAATTACAACTGCGTTTCAGTCAATAGTTCACGTTTCTCAGGTGGTTGACAGTTCAGTTTGGAATAGTCGACATGTCATTTATTTATGGGGGGTAGCTGTATTTCCACATATGCTTGCAGCTTGTTCTTCGTCTATGTACAGGTCTAAATGTGAAGGTGTAAGTCTTATGGCACAGGTACTTATTGCCCCGCCCGAGAGGTCCCTATAATTTCAGCCTCTCCGTAACAGGGGCACTATTGAAGATGGGGCACTATTGGATGTTTTACGGTATTTTTGGTGGGCTATCATGAATGCTGCGGTCGGCCTCGGCCGCCATTTTGCGGCCGTTAGTTCGCGAATATCAACGAAGGCGGGTTGAAATCCGTTTTTTGTTCATCCCTCCGCGTCGAAGACTACCCAGTTCCCAATGGACTCGGGACAAGCGATGAGACTCAGTTCGCGAATGCGATAAGCAGAAACTGTATGCTGGACTGTGACGCGTTGTGTCAGTTCCCCTGCCTGCCTGTGGCACCCTGGAACACCCAAACCCACTTCCAGAAAGCGTGTGGAAAGTCAGAGCCAGTTTCAATTTCAATTCAACAAAGCTGAATTTGGCAGTTCATTTTCCACGGAGCGAGCGGTAAGCGGGCGGGATATCGGAAGGGGGGGGGAGGAAGCGTCTGAAACAAACGCCCCAGCAGTTGGGTGCGTCCGGACAGACGGGCGGACGGACGAGCACAGATGACTAGGGCGGCAGGTGGCGTCTCTATGCGAGTGCGTGCGTGCGTCGGTTCGTGTGTGCGTTCGAAAGGAAGAGGGAGTGTGTGTGGGGGCTGAGCAATCGATGGCTCAGCGTCCGTTCCTACTGCCTCCTCGGCCCTTTTCCCTGACACGGCCAGGCACAGTGCATTCTGTTCGAGTGTACGACGTGTATGTATGTGCGTGCGTGCGTGCGTGCCGAGAACGGAAAACGACGAAGAAAGATGGCGAGAAGCTGGCAGTCGAACCAGTACGTCACGTGCTCGGTGTGCGACGGGGAGTTCTTCCTGCGCGACCACGCGGGCGCCAGGCAGCACGCGCGCAAGCACTACGACGAGCCGCTGTTCCAGTGCGTTGTCTGCGACGAGCGCATCTACACCCAGTGCAGTCACACCAGACATAGGTGAGGATTTGTTTTATTTTTATTTACTGAATAGTGCGTTTTACATAGGTGTAGGTATTTCGAATCCAAATATCGGAAGTCTATAAAAACCACTCAGTGATTCGGATTCTTTAGTTGAAGCAATGAGTTTGAAAACTTTAAATCATTTTCTCGCTTATTATCTGGGCAGGGAGAATGTTGCACTGCTACCTAGCTTCCAGCTTTGGGTATGAAAGTAGCGGTTTTGAACTGTTCATGTGTTGATTGTTGCTTGCGAATTTATGCAACTTTCTTTAGACATGGCAAGGAGAAGGCTCGCTTCATCTATTTGCGCAACCAAACTAAACATCGAGTGGCCATCGATTCATTGGTTTTGCTCTGTTTCGGGCAGTTTAGCCGGGGTGCGCCCATTTGCAAGCGGAACAAACCAAATCACGACAAAAATGATACAAACGATGACAACGACAGTGGTAGTGACGACAACGACAGTGTCAAGACTGATGTCATTGTTGACATTGGTGACAGGGTGAGTTTTGGAACTGTTTTTGGTTTTTGAGTTCGGTATGGACAGGACACGGCTCGTAAACTTTTTATTTGTGATTTTGAAAGTAAAAATTGTTTGGATATGCCGAAATTCAGAGTATTTTATATGAAAATTCAGCTAAAACGGCGTCACAGTCACCATACACGCAAGTCGACGACAGTTAGTGCTGGGCGACAGAGCTGTCAGCGCCGCGTTATGTCGCCCGTGAATTCGAATCGATTTGACGAAGACGACAGCGACAAAGAAGAAGAAGAAGAAGAGACGGCGCTTTTGGATGAAAATGACAATAATAATGACAAAAATGCTGACGATGAGTGTCAGGTGCGAGAGGGTTTTTTTGTGCGAGCGCATGCGCGAACAATCACACGCGCATGTACCATGATAGTTCCTGCATGTCATACCTTAACCGGAGTGGGGGGGGGGTAGATGGAGATGCCCCTTTGAGGTGGAGGGGGCCCCATAGCCAAAAAAATGGAGACCGGATTTTGGGCAAAAGGAGAAAGTGTTTTCCCACCAAAATAACGTGTGAACTAGAAATTCTCTGGTACTTTTGGGTCAAATATTCTCAGTGGGGGGAGGGGGGAGGGAGGGCGGTTCCGACAGGGGGAATAAATCCCCCCTCAGGTTAATAATTACAATAACAATTTGCACGCACGCAGAGCCACGTGAATTTTCTCGCTCACCTGTTTTTTTTATATTTCAGTCGGCAAGCGGTTCGGCCGCCGGCTCTTCGGATTCTCAAAACTGCAAAGAGAATCTGACGGACAAACAACACCGCCAGAAACCGTACGGCACTCTCAACAATACCGATCTGGAGTCGAATTGGCGATTCGTTGAGCCCAACGCGAGATGCGCTGTCTGCAAAAAGGATCTGGTTGTCAGTGACAGGTATGAAAGGCCGAAAAAAAGCTGGTATCGCTGAGAGGGGGAGGGGGGGGGGGGTTGCTGCTGTATAAGGCCAGGGTTGCACAATTTAAAAAAAAAAAGTATTATTTTAAAAAAAAAAAAATTTTTTTTTAAAAAAAAAAAGTTGGATTTTTTTTTTAAATTAAAAAAAAAAAATTTCTCTGTTTTTGGGTAAAATTTAGCTTTTGAGTGGCAAAAAGGCGTTTAAATGGTGTTTAGATGGTACAATTAGTAGTTATTCATGCATAAACTTGCTTATTAGCACCAAAACCAAGCTCTTTTTGGGGTTCTCAACTGGTTCCCAACATAGTGCGATACCGTACACGACCATTTAGAGGCAGCGGCTTTGTCACCATTTGACTAAAACGATGCTAAATACGCTTCTAAAGGCTTTAGGGAAGCACTAGTACTTGTGTTTGACACTCTAATAGGCTAAAAGTATCTTATAGTTCAGGTATTTGGCGCCAATGATGGCTCCTAAGTCAATTTAAAAAAAAAAAATTTTTAAAAAAAAAAAAATTTTTTTTTAATTTAAAAAAAAAACTTGAAATTTTTTTTTTATGCAACCCTGTATAAGGCACTCCTGTCTGGAGGTGGGGCTGCTGGGGCATCTGCTGGCTGACCCTCCCCCAGAAATTTCCTAAACTTTTCAACCTCTTCAGATTGAGAAAATGGCGTGTTTTCTCTCTGTACCTTGTTCAGAATTTCTGACCCCTTCTTCCATACCTGTATGTAACTTTGGCTTTGGAGGCCCACTATTTTTCCAACACTCACCCCACACCCCCCCCCCCCCCGACAATACCTGTAACCGGGAATTGGACCTGGGGGAGGGTTCGGGCGCTTTCTGCGGGGGGGGGGGGGTGGAAAATCTAGAGGAGGGGGGTCTGGGAAGGAAAAATAGGCACTTTTTGGTTGATTTTTAGTCAAAAAAGACTGTAAAAACCCTAAAATAGGCACTTTTTAGTCAAAATACACTGTAAATGACCCAATATACCACTTTTTGGGCGATTTTTGCTCAAAAGCACCATACAAAACGCATTACCATTTTCAGTTTCAAATTTCTGGGGGGGTTGGGGGGGGGGTGTGGGTAGGGTCAAAACCAGCAAGTGGGGGAGGGAAACCCCCCAACCCCCCCCCAGTTACAGGTATGCCCCCGACCCCCAGAATTATCCCAAAGGATTTTCACCATGTCTTAAACGATAAAAGTGAGTAAATCTTGGTGTTTTTTAGTGCTTTTCAGTGTTGTATGACCGTGAAACAGCTAAATAACACCATTTAGAGCCTATTTATACCCATTTTTGACCAAAAAGTAACAGTATAAGAAACAAATGGTAAGCTACCCCCCCCCCACTTTTTGATCTGGAACCTCCCCCCCCCGAATTTGGCCATTTAGCCCCCGCCCCACTCTGCCAGATCCGGTTACAGGTATGCCCCTCCCCTGCTGACCCGCAGATCGGAAGCCCGCTTGCGTGTCAGTGGCGGCTCTAGGGTGTGGGAAAGGGGAAATTCCCCTTCCCGATATCGAAAATTTAGGGGGAGGGAGAGGGCTGGGCGGTGAGAGACGAAACGTGCCTAGCGAACTTACTTTTCCGCATACAAATGCGTGTAGGTGGTCGAAAGTCTCAAAAATGTCGCTTACGGCGCCGATTGGGTGCCCAAAACATCGCCGACATGGCCCAGCACCGTGAAATTTCAATGGGGTTCCCCCTTCTGCTAAATCTTTCCCCCTCCAGAAAAAATTCTGGATGCGCCACTGTGATCCTGTGGCCCAAAAAAAAAAGTCACTTGTTCTTTGATTCTTTTTCTTCTTTTCGCCCAGGTCGCATGCTCGCGAGCACGCGTGCACGCATTTCGACCGGCCTCTCTACCACTGCGCCAGTTGCGGCCAGGGCTGCGGCAGGCGGGAGGGCAAGCTGCACAAGCACGACCGCGACAAAGCCCAGATCCTGGACATGCGACCGCAGTTCAAGACCGAACTGGACCGACTCTTCCGACGCTGCTTCGGCACCCAGGCCACCTACAACTGCACGCTGAAGCGAGGCAGGAAGGTGCGTGCCAACGCATGCGGATTGAGAAAGTTGCGTGTGTTTTTTTATGGACCCCCCCCCCCCCGGGAGAGTATGCTGGGAACTGGGGGAATAACCCACCCACTTCCCCAGACTCCGCGCAGAATTGTGCAAAAGTTTTTGCTGACCTTTCCACAGTGACAAGCCGCGTCCATTGCAGTGTTTTATGGCCGTAGTACACCTGCAAATTTTGAATTCCACCCCAATACACGCTATTTGGGCTCATTTTTTGAAATCGGGACCCAACCCTACCTGGAACTGGACAACCCTTTCTGGAACTCTCTCGCATGAAAGGACCATTTCTTCCTTCCTTCCCCCACTCGCCTGAACCCAGCTACAGGTAAGCTTGAGCTTCTCTACACAGTGAAACGATTTGTCAGAACGGGTCATGTCCTTCAAGACACGGGGTAGATTGTGGGTTCTAGAGCAGACGAGGATGATGCCTGTCCGCTTTACGTGAACCAATCTCATTGGACGCATTCTCCAGCCGTCCTTCTGTCCCACTCCGAAGCGTCGGCAGTCCGAGGTGGACGTCCGCCCCCTGGAGCTGTCCGGACCCTCCTGTCTCAAGTGCTCCGTGAAGCTGCCCGTGGCCGACGTCTACTTCGCTAGGGAGCACGCCATGACCCACTTCTACCGGCCCCTCTACCAGTGCACCGTCTGCGGAGGCCTCATGTGGAGCCGGGACGACTACAGTCATCTGCACTCCGAGGACCGGCCCAAGTACCTGGACCTCAGGGCTCCCCACTGGGCCGAGCTGGAGCGACTCACGGCTGACTGTTTCGACACGGAAAAGCTGAGCTGAGCCGCCTGACTTTCGGTTCCGGTTTATGAACTGACTTCCGGTTGGTTCCCCGGAGAGCTTCGGCGAGTCTGCGAAGACGATTTGAATCTAATGCAGTAGTAGTCAGTTAAGTTTGGAGAGCTCGGATTTGTTGGAACAATGAGCACCTTTGAGTTAAACTGAAGCTAGACGTCTGGAGGCCTTGCGTGGTCTTGCCCATTGGCTAACTATTTTTTAAAAACCAATCCGATAAACTGAGCTATCCAAGGTTGACTGTAGTTTTGTTTTTGTCACGGAACCTCAGTAGGCTGCAGCAAAGCCTGATGCTTCCCAGCTACCTGTACCTACCACTCGACTACATTGCACCTTTAGGCGTGAACTGTTGGACAAAGCTTGGACTGAAACCAAACCCATTGCGAACTCATGTTGACTGCGTCTCTGTAAAGAGTTGTTCTTGCTGTGCCCTTGCAAAATCTACCAACCTAGATTTTGCAGTGCTTCTCTGCAACACTCTGAACAACAGCTTTGATGTTGGCGCCCCACCCTCAATTTCCAGGTCTTGTGTAGGAAGTCTGTCTGTATCGTGCAATATGTGCCCCACGTGCAAAGATGCGTTCTTCCTGCTCGCATGCCTGTCTGTGCAGCCCCGAATTGTTCGTCTCACTCGAGAAACGCACCGATTCTCTCCCTGCGCACCGCGCTTGTTGTTCTGCCCGTTTTGCCTAGGCATCCTGTGTTGTTGCGCTGCTACCTACAATATTTAAAATTAGCCATTTTGCGTGTTTTTCTTCGGATCTCGCATAATACGCAGCGTGAAGCGTTTGTCTCTCTCCTTGAAGAAAATAACGATGTTGTTCGAATGCATGCGATGGCGAAACGCTTTCTAGGAATGGCGTTTGACGGTTTGCTACCTTTTGGCGTTTGCCGTATTGTATTGGTCTGAACATATTGGTCTGAGAGTGAGGTTGATCGATATACGCACGCACACCAGGTTCACACGTCTAAGGTAGAAAATACCGTAAATCCTCCAATAAAGCCCCGGGTACAGCGAGGTTGAAGGAAGGAATAGTACCCCCTTCCAATAGTGCTTCCAGGGTAGGGGGTATGATGTTACGCCATGGGCCTTTTCTGGGCAAAAATATATAAAGTAGCAGGTACGGCTCGAAATTTTTAGGTTAAAAGTATAGAGTCCCTCCAATGGCCCCTGGGGTAAGGAGCGATTGAAAGAATAGTGTCCTGGGGGCACTATCGGACGATTTACGGTAGCACGTTTTACTCATTGGTACGACAAACTGACGATGCAAAAGCTCACTCGCCTCTGACTTGCCATTTGCCCCTGACCTACAGTTACAATCAAATCGAGACTTATTTGCTTGTAGCGGGCTCAGCCGGCTGCTCCGGCTCCTCTTTCTTTTTCTTGTCCTTCTTTTTGCTCTTTTTGTCCGTGCTTTTGTCTCGATTCTTCTTTTTCTTTTTCTTCTCTTTGCTTTTCCCAGCAGCCTCCTCTTGCTCGGGTTCGCTGATTTGCACTCTATAGAGCCAAATAATTTTGTTTGCCTACCGTATGTTCGTAGTGTGCAAACGCCACCGTGTACACTAGTTGTGTGGCAGACAACTAGGATGATGCACACCGCATTTTGCAAGCCAAGTTCGGCAACACCACATGTGGTCCAGGAACACTGTAACCCAGAAAACTAACCCTGGCCTGGCTTCTACCCCACGCTTGTGACTTGGGCAATTTAGTGCCGCTCGAGACCACGCCTCTCGTTGTACACTGGCGTCTTACCAACCCCTCGTCTGTCTGCCAACTCACTTTTTCTCCCCTTTCTCTCCCTGCTCTCCTTTCTTCTTTTTCTTTTTCTTCTCTCCCTTTTTCCCGTCCTTGTCGTCGTCGCCGTCGTCCAAGAAATCGTCGAGAATCTTGCCGGCAGTCTGGTCCTTGCGCCTATTGCCGCTGCAGCCGCCCGCGCTGGTCAAATGGTCGCGCCAGGCCTGGTCCGAGCCCGCCGGGTGGACCACCGTGCTGCAGAGGGGGCAGTACGCTCCTCCCGCTGGCGGATGCACCCCTGAATTGCAATTGAAGAATGCTGGCTCACTGCGGGATGGGCCAGGGGACCAGGGAAACACACACTGCAGCAAGGTTTCCATGACAATTTATGGCATCTGAGAAAGTTCTTTAGACAGTTGGATGTGCATGCACGCGGACAGGCAAAAGACAGCGCCACTGACTCTTGCAGGAGAGGTGGTTGGAGCCGTTGTTGGCGTCGAGCTCCTTCTTGGTGACCGCCTGGCCGCAGCTGCTGCACGTGCCCATGGAGTCCTTGAGGTAGCTGCAGGTGCCGCTCAGGTAGTGCTCGTTCAGACGTCGCACCTCCACCGCCTGCGCAACATGGCTCTACGTACCGTAAACTTTCTAATTTAATTAGACCCCCACACTACTGCCACCCGAATAAAGCAGAAGGTCTCATTGGGTATACTGTAACTTCTGCAATTGCGCACCTTTTCGTTGCCCATCCCATTCTGCGTAGGAATATGAAATTCTTGGGGAATTGCGGTGTGATTGTGAACAAGCTATGCCTACAAATACAGTGCATACTGTACACACCTAGACACAGCGTTATTGCGACGCCCAGCCCAAGACACTCACTTTGCTACAGTAGGAGCACTTGGCCAATACGGGGCAGAAGTTGGCGAAGTGGGCGTTCCTCTTGCTCTTGGTCATGAACTCCGTGTTACGCTCCAGGCAAAAGGGACACGTCCTAAATTTGCATATTTTGCATGCCGTATTCACGAACATGTTTCGAGCGCGAGTAGCTCAGTGGTTAGAGCGTGGAAATTGTCGTACGCCCCACCTACCGTGAATGCTCCATTAGTGCCTCCGGGCACTATTCTTTCAACCTTCTTGTCCGGGGCACTATTGGAGGGGGGACACCATAGGAGGGGTGCTCTATTGGGAAATTTACGGTAAGGCCTCTCGATGCAAAGAACGCCGGTGTCATACTGGCTCGCACAAGCTTTTTTGCCGTTTGCGGCCTTGTTCTGCATCGCGGTGCCGAGTAAATTTACGGTACAAACGTTATACTACAATTGAACGAGCACGTACGCTTCGTCCACCACTTTGCCAGTGGGAACGGCGATGGGCGCGGGCTCTTCCGGCGGCGGGCTCTCCGCTTTGTCGAGGTCGGCAAGCCGCGCGTTTTTCTTGACGCCCAACGGCTCGGAGCCCAACGAGGGAGCAGCGGCGGCCAACGCCGCAGCCGCCGGCTGGGCGCCGCCCAGCCTGGGCGGCTCGACGCTGCGCGCGCCCCGGCCTGGGGGACTGGCGCGACGCCGAGCTCTGCCGGACACGACGCAACACGGAGAAATTGGATCGTGTCATGTGGCGTTTTGTCACAATTTTGGGCCATTTCAGGCTCGGTTTTGTCATTTTTTTAAAGAAAAGTACCCAGCTTACACGCGGTGTTGGTGCACACGTTTGTCTCTCCCATTTCTATCCTCGACACACCCCCCCCCCAAAGGTGCTGGTGCTCTACCCCCCCCCCCCTCCCCCCCGACCTCAAACCAGTACGTCCATACACGCAGTGTCTTACGCAGATTCCCAACCTGCCTTCTGTGTGGGACACTTGCCTGTATTCTCCAGTGGCGATTCTGCTTTTCGGATACCCAAAATTTGTCACGTACAGTCTACACCGAGCTCACTGGGGCTTGGGAAACCCTCCTAGCTTTTCAGGTTGTAAATATCGTATACCTCCGGTCGTAGTCGTAGTCGCTGTCCGAATCGCTACGCCGCCGCCGACCGTCCGAGCGGCCGGGGCGTCGACGTCGCCGTTCGTCGTCGGGGGACGGCGAGCGTCTCTCGGCGCGACCCCTCCGTCGCCGGCGGCGGTCCACGTACCAATCGGACGCGTCGTCGCTGCGATCGTCGGAGGAGACGCTGCGATTGCGGTCCCCGCGCCGTCTAGAGCAGCTCGCGTTGTGCTTCGGTACTTTTGGAAATTTGCGAGTTCTGCATGATTTAGTTCTAATCGGTACTCATCTCTGTGGTACTAGTGTTTTCCAAATTCTTATGTGTTTTGCCTCTTTCAAAAGTGTCTCACAAAAAAAAATGTAAAACTGCCAAAAAAATTCCTTCTGTAGTAGGGTGTTTTGCGTCCGTTGAGCACTACTGCATGCCCTGGGGGGGGGGGCGCAAATAAAACAACGGAAAACACGATTTTGAAACCTTCTCGAATCTTCTCTTGGCGGACTCCCTCTGTATTTGGGAGAGGCCCTGCCGCGTCTGTCGTCCTCGTACCACTTGGTCCGTGCGTCGTCGTCCCCTTCGACGCCAAACGCTCGAATCTAGACGCTGTTTTGCGGCTCGCGGTTTCTTGCGAGATGGTATGCGTTTTTTACGACGTTGGTCTCGAAAAGAATGCGCGAGCACTACCGGAATCTCAACTCAGCTCATGGAGACGCGAGCGGATCAGTCGGTTCAAACGCCGGGGCTTTAGGATTTAACTGTACGTGTACACTAGTGCGTACCGCGCTGGCTAGAGTGTGCGTGTGCAGCCAGCCGGCGCCACCTCTCGTTTGTCGAGCAGCAGGTCCGCGTGAATGGTTCGGAAGGCGTTGTCGCGACTCAGTCTGAGTCGCTGGTCGATGCGACGCACCGTCTCCGCGTCCCCGGCGACGTGCGCGTCCGCCTGCTCCGTCTTCAGCCGCAGCAGCTCCGATTCGCACTGAACACTGTGCCGTGCGTGCGTGCGCGTGTGCGTGCGTGTGTGCGTGCCATCTACCGTATGTACCTCTTTGAGTTTGGCACCTCCTCGTCGGCACATGGCCTGCTCTACTACCCGTCCCTCTTCGCTGGCCAACGCCAACTTCTTTTCCAGCAGGCGAGCCATCGATCGCACGGCCGTAAGTGCGTCGGACGACAGCTCCGTTTCCGCCGGTTGGACGCTTCTACAGGCATAAGGACAACATTTGTCCACGCAATTAGAAAATTCATAAAAATCGATTTTGCGTCGTGAAGCAATCGTCCGACAGTATGTACATAAATAGCATGGACTATTCAACAAACTAGACCGATAGGGGTCCATTTGAGGAATTACCGTACTTGTTGGCTTGGTCGCCAACTCCTCTGCGAGACTGGTGCGACTGGGCCCTAGAGTTGGGTCGACTGCCGGGCATGGCTTTGTCGCCGTTCTTTGAACCGGACTTGACGACCTCTTGCCCAGAGCCGCTCTTGATGATCGGATAGCCGAACAGAGCGACGTCTTCCAAGCCGACCTGATCGGATACGCTTTGCGCACAGCAGACGACAGTGCGCTACAATACCATGACGTAATAGGCTGCAGTAGTCCAACAACGCAATGACTGTTTGGAGCATGCGGAACCCACGGTACGGTTGCCGCATATAAACGTACCGTACATCCTCCAATAGTGCTCGTCTCTTATAGTACCCCGTGTAAGGAGAGCTTGAAGGTAGGTAGGTAGGCACTATTGAAAGATTTAATATGTACGTACGTTGCCTGTCTTCTAGGTTCAGTTCGTTCGGACGTCACCGAGCGATTTACACCCGGGTGGGTACCCGGGTGCACGCGTGAGCGCCGAATCCACCCACGCAAGAATGCTAGGGGTGCCGGGGTATGCAGCCAGGCCATAGTACTGCATTCGAGCGGGAAAACATCCGCTGGCACCCTCGCTCGGCACGAACATGGCACCCACGGGCACTACAGTACGCACCCAGAGTGTGCGCAGATCTCATGCTATACGGGGCTGTACATACGGTAATACGTACACTTTCAGTGCTGCATGAGAACTGGAACTGCTCGGCGTTAAGAGGATTTGCTGGCAACGGACCTGCTTCGAAGGATTGCCCTCGCACTCTATGGCGTCGTCGATGACGAGCCGCAGGAATCGAACCGACCGCCGGTCGCAGCGGACCACCTTCTCTCGGTCGTCGGCGTAGTGGCGCTCCCTGTCGAAGAAGCGCACCCCTCCCAACTCCTGGAAGCGCAGCCTCTGCGCGGCGGCCAGCGACACTTCTTGCTCTGCCGACGGCGGCGCGTCCTCGCTCTCGACTGCCACCGACACGCGGATCGACTTGGCTGCAGCGGCGAACACTGCAGCGCAGACAAAGAGGAGAATATTTTGCGTCTCACGCAAGAGATTCGCGTGCGGCGTGAGTACGATCCTCAGCAGGTCCGCCCGCTGCTCCAACGCCACCAGCAGCTCCTGGGGGCCGGTCGGCTGTCTAGACGCGATTTCGAGATTTCCGATTTCAGCCTCGTCGACAACTGACGGGGCGCTCGTCCAGCCGACGAGGCGGCCGTCGTCGACGTGAACGACCGTCAGAGCCAGCGTCTCCGAATAGGGCGAGGATCGATCGAGCGCCGGAGCGTCGGCATCGTCGCTTCCGTTGCCAAGGGACGAGACGAACAGGAGGCGGTAGCGGAGACGGCGCGAAGACATCGGTGGTGGAATTAAGGGTGGACTGGAAGCGATTGACGCCTCTGGTTTCGGGTAGAGGAGAACTGACTTGAAACAGAGACCCACAGGTGTTTTGATGGGTACACACCGGTTTGCTACTACGGATTCGGCGCGATTTGGCGGGTGTTTTACGGGGATTTAAGACAATGCAATGGGGTACCTAAATACGACTAGAAACCATCTGTAGAGGGAAATGGGTTCGCGAAGCGTGTCGTGTGTGCCTCTTTGCCAGTGAATGTCAGACACGCGTTGTCATCGCGTCTTCGCAGCGTGCTTCATGCCTTTGTGAGACTTGTCGCTCCAACGACCCTTTGGAAGTCAGTTAGGCGAACCGTGGCGCGTTCTGTCTGCTCCACTGACAAAGATTCATGCTGACTATCGTGGGACAATACACTACACACTAACAACACGCACATGTGTGCGCACTGTCACGCGTAGGATGGTTCTGAATTGCGGCTCGTATCTACCTAGGACAGAAAGTTTCCGGTTTGGGAACTGCTATTGTGCCTGTTTGTGTGTTGTCCTACCGTAATTTCGTAGTTTGTCGCAACTCGGACAGCGGTTACGGTACTCGCAGGTTTCGAATTCTAGTAAAAGAATGAACTGAAAATGTTGATTTGCACTCGATTTTTCAGTCGAAACGGTCCAATTTTGAAGGCTGGCTGGGCGGCCAGCAGTTCTCGATACATCTTTTCCCTACCCTTTAGAAAAAAATCCAAAAAGCCGGAGGAAGAGGCGCTCAAATCGCCTCCCGAATGCGTTTTACAGAGCGCGAAGTCCTTCAAAAAGCTGCCCTTTGCGCGCTTGCGCGAGTACTACAAGCATCTGGGTCTGAGCTTGGTGGAAAAGGACCGGAAGATCCACGTACCGCCCTTGGAGGCGGTGAAAAGAGAGTATTTCGAACGCGCCAAGGTTTTTGGCATCTCCCAAACGGAAAAGGCGAAAATCCAAGAGGCCGTTGAAAGTCTCTTCAGACATTACATGGCCAAAATAAACGACGCGGTTTTGGAGAAAAGCATGGATGGACTCGACGCTGTCTTTCTCGTCTCAAAGTGGGCGTGCGGTTTGGTTCCAATCGTGTCGGACTTAAAAGAAAAACACTTTTATTTTTTGACGGCACAGCCAACCAACGCAGCAGCACAAAACTTCTTGGGAGGGGGGGGGGCTTGGTAGGCGCAAACTTCCGACTGAGGCCCTCAAAAGCCCCACCACAGTTCCATGTATGGCGAAAAGTACTCCCTTTATTCAATAAAGTTTATTGTAAGTACCTTCCAAAGCGCCTACCCAAAAAGAAGTCAGCGGTACCAGTTATTCAGGTGTGTATGGACTTAGGTACATTTTTTTCCTCAAATCTGCGCCCCCCCCCGAGACCCCCAGAAGGGTTTCGGACCCTCCCCCCACCATAGGTGGGCTCAGGGGTGGTCTAGGGGGGGTTCACCTCCATAGGTGGGCACGGTCCCAGGAACAGCCCGTGCAGCACTGATGGTGCTGCGAAATCCCCCCTACCCACCCTGTTCCACAATTTTGCCTTTTTCCACTAACACCTTTACATAATGCACTGCATATTTTTTGGACACTACACTTTTGGGCCGTAACGTAGTCCACAAGTTGCATCGAGCTGCTGACTGTGTCAGGTGTCAACAGTGGGATTTTCAAATATAAAAAAAAATAAAAGAGTATGTGTTAGATGTTAAGAAACTGCCAACACCAACAGCATTATCAGACATTTCAACTTACTTATGCTCATAAAATGATGGTATTGTGCCTAAGTTTAAGAAAAAAAAGAAATTAAGGTATCTGAAGCTATTGTGAATGCAGATTATTGCTCAGACAAAAAATGACAACCCAGTGAACTTTTGGATTGCACTTACTTTCTTAATACTAAAGACAATTTAGCTACTGGTCCTACTTTTACAGTAAGCAGTGCAGCTGATAGGCAGTGCAGCTGGTAAAATGGCACGCTCATTACCAGTGGGATGAGCAGATGCTGAGTGCAGTGTCTTCATACTTAGCATTCAACGGTTCACATGCACAGCCCCTGGCTGCACCAATGGCTGACTCGTGTTTAGCTAATCTAGAAGACCTCGCAAATCACAATTAAAAAATGGGCTGCAAATTTGAGATGTTGATGATGCACATGCTCTGTAATGGCTGACAGTATGACATTGACACATGACAACACTGTGGAGCACTGAAAAACAGTGAAAAAGAAACTGTGAAGTACTTGAGAAAAATCAGTTTTTGTGTTGTGTCAGTCGCACCCACAAAAAAACGAGGTAGCAGTTCAGTCTCTGCACTCAAAGCTGCGAAATCTGTCAGCCCCCATACCAAAACATGAACTGTAATGTGAGCTGCACAATGTGTCAGTACCATACCAAAAAATGAACTGTAAAATGAGCTGAGAAATCCCACATTTGGTTCTTACCTGCAGTGCTTTGAGCAGCGAAATACCCACCAAACGCAACTTTGACGCTTCACACTGCGAAATCCGCCACCCAGACGCGACCCACAGCGCCTCGCGCTGCGAAATCCCTCACTAACTGAACCCGCAGCGCGTGGTGCTGCGAAATCCCTCCATCAACCCCATGCGATATGCGAAATCCCTCCCAATTTTAGCCCGTGCATGCACGGTCCAGCACGGGCTGTGCCCACCTATGTTCACCTCCCCCCTGGCTATGGCCGTCCCGCTTTTTTGCGGGAGCGACCCCCCCCCCCCCCCTGGCCATCGCCATCCTGGAGAACTTGCGGGAAACCCTCTCTCAATAATTAAAAAAAATGGGCAAAGATGCGTGTTTTTGTTTCTTTTTCAGTGTAGTATGACCCAAAAACGCCTGAAAAGTGGTATTTAGACCTTATTTTGACCCATTTTAGACCAAAACGTACCCATTTTACACGTTATTATGGTGCAAAATCCTCCACTTAAACCACCCCTCCTCCAAAATTCTCGATCCCGGTCATTTTATCCGGGATGGCTCTAGACCCCCCCCCTCGAAACCCCCAGACACCCCCCCTGGCTTTTGGACCAATCTACACCTATGCCCCCCACATCACAAACCCGGTTACATGTATGCTTCTTACAAGATTGCCCTGGGTGTGTGTGTGTGTGTGTGTGTGTGTGTGTGTTACCGTATCTCAACACCTCACCGCCTTCACACTCTCCTGTAGGGAATGCAGAAGCCAAAAGCGTGCCTCAATCTTGGCGCCCCCATTCAGGGACGGTCAGACACTTCTGCGGGCTTATTGGCACGCTGACACCGCTTGTCTGCGAGTGGAATACGAGCGGCGGCGCAGGTGGCCGCTGCCCGGCTCCCGTCCTGTGCCCTTGGTGCCCATTCCCCATGTCGACTTGTGCACCATCGAGGGTGCGGACGCCCTCCAGAGGTACCTATGCATGTTGTTGTTGTTGGATTAGGGGCAACGCTAGGAGGCTGTTAATGTAGCCCATCCTTCCCGTCTAGTGCAATTGGCCAAAAGACCTTCGGGAAGAACGCCATCCATAATAGGGCAGCGATGGCGCGAAAAAATCCATCGACAGGGGGAAGTCCTCGGTCTAGTGTGTCCATCAAGAATCGAACCCAGGACCTTTCGCCGCGCAAGAGGCCGATTCTTTACCACTAGGCCATACGCTGCCCTCCAAAGGTACCTACTCGCCTACGAGGCGGTGAACATCGCAAAGGAGCCTCCGGCTGAGGAACAAATCATGAAGCTCCGCATGGAAGTCTACGAGGTCGAGAAGAACTTTCAGGAGACGTGAGTGGGCCCCAGCGCCTGCGTGCGTGCCAGCAGTGGCGGATCCAGAAAAAACAAATTTCGGAGGGGGGAGGGATGTTGCAGAAGGGAGGAAGGACCCTGTTGAACTTTTTTGGATGTTGGGCCATTTTGGCAGTGGTTTGGACACCTAATCGGTCCATTTTCGGCGATTAACAAATGTAATGGGCGCCGCAGACGAAAATTTTGCTGTTTTCGACTACCTACAAGCAATTTTATGCTGAAAACTAGGCCCACTAGGCGCGTTTCTTCTCCCACCGCCTATCCCTTTCCTCCCTAGATTTCCGATTTCGGGAGGGGGAATTCCCCCTTTCCCCCACCCCTGGATCTGCCACTGAGCATAGGTTGGCTCGGGGGGGGGGGCGGGGGCGGGGTGGTTCTAGGGCGTTCACCCTACCCCTGGCTATAGCAGTCCGGCCCCCCTAGCCATCGCCAATTTCGAAAAAAATTGGCTAAAGATGCGTGTTCTTGCTTCCGTTTCAGCGTAGTGCGACCCGAAAAACGCTTAAAAAGTGCTATTTAGGCAATGTTTTGACACATTTTCGACCAAAGAGCACCTATTTACACGCTATTTTGGTGCGAAATTGTTCACTTCGACCACCCCTCCTCCAAAATTTTCGATCCCGGCGGGATGGCGGGACACCACCCCCTCGCAAAATTGTTACTTTTCACTGTCCTAGACAAGATTTTTGGCTATAAACGCACTTTACGAGCGCAACAAACGCATCGTCTGCTCTAAAAATTGACGCACAACCATACCTGTAACTGGGGGTTGGGGGGGTTTACCACCCCCACTATTTTTTCAACACCCCAACCCGCCCCCCCCCCCTCCAGAGTGACTAATGTTGGTGTATTTCAGTGCTTTTCAGTGTTATATGACCATAAAACAGCTAAATAACACTGTTTCGACGCTATTTATACACATTTCTGACCAAAAAGTACCAGTATAACTCAAAGAATGGGCAGCTACCCCCCACTTTTTGCTCCAGCCCCCCCCCCGCAGAATTCGGCCGTTTACCCCCCCCCCCCCCCCCCCCCACTCTTCCAGACCCGGTTACAGGTATGCGCACGACTGACAATCATGAGCTCAAAGGCCAGAGTTGAATGCACAAATACTTGGTTCGGAAAACCACGCCCCCTCCTCCCCCCTTGGCTACGCCACTGGTTGCTTCGTTGGTTTCGTTCTTCACTCACGCTCCCCATTCCAGAGTCACTCCCGAACAGCAGAGGCGTCGGCGCGGTCAATGGCGGCTGCCTCTGACTCTGCTGTTCACCGCCGTTTTTTGTTGGGTTCTGGCACGGCTGGATGAGCAGCAGATGGTGAAGGAGGCACTGGAGGGGGAGGTCGATCGCCGCAAAGGCCTCTTGGAGAGGTTCCAAGAAGCCGAGAGGCGCAAGCGAGCCCAGGCTGCCTCTACGGAGCAAGATGCGCCGGCCCCCGCCGCCGCGCCCTAGACACAAGCGCGCGCCCACTGAGAGGCAATTTCCGCTGTTCTAGACTGTGTAGAGCGTCTGTTTTTTTTTTGTGTCGGCCGAGAGAATCGTATTGCGTGAGAGGGGGCGAAGCAGGGAGCATGCGTACCTGTAACCGGCTCTGGAAGAGTGGGGGGGGGGGTGAATGGCCGAATTCTGAGGGAGGGGAGTGTCTGGAGCAAAAAGTGAGGGCAGCTGGCCATTTTTTTTTAGCTATACTGGTACTTTTTGGTCAAAAATGGGTATAAATAGGGTGAAAATCTCGGGCAAATTCTGGGTGGTGAGGGGGGCTCTGGAAAAATTGTGCCCCCCCCCCAGTTACAGGTGTGAGAGCATGCACGCACGCACATACATGTGTTGATGCCTCTCTTGCTCAGACCAGGGCTTTTTATCTCATTTGCTCCGTATCCTTTTAAAGATTCAATCTCACTTCCTTCCTGCCCGCCCGCGGCCTTTATTCTTCTCTCGCAAAATCGATGTCAATATCCCGCCCTGCCAACACGCGCCACACGCGCGCACACACACATGCGTAGCTAGCCGAGTGTGTGCGTACGTACGTCCGAACCTGACAAGCCCTTCCCTCTATCGATTGAGCAAGCGCTGCCTTCCAGAGGCTTGCTTGCAGTAGGCAGTCGGCTAACGAGAAGCAGACGTCAAGCTGGTGTCGCGTCGCCTCTGTCGCCAGTGCGTGCGTGCGTGCGTCTGCCCATTCGTGCTTTCTTTGGTGTTGTGTCTCTCTGCGTTTTGGAAAGAAAAAAACTGGGAGACGAAGGCACAGACAAAGGGACGTCGCCTCCTCCTCCCACATCGATAATCGATCTCAGAGCCCGCCACCGCAATGGACCACCACCAGAAACGTAAGTGCGCGCCACTTTAGGCTCAGCTAACACGTGTTAGCCGGCGGGGACAGGGACAAGCGCCGAGGACGGAACCCTCCCTTCAGCCCCGCTCTAACTATTGACACTGAATCGGTGGGAGTGTCGAGCTCGTCTGAGACACCACCACACCCGGCGGTTGTCACTTGGGATGTTTTAGAAGCACCGTCGTGTTTCCTCTCCTTCCTGTGCGCGTCGATCGTGTGAACGCCGTCCATTTCGATAGTTAAACGAAACCTGTTTGGAGCATTTTCAAATTTAGCAAACTATAGGTACCTATAACTGCACGAAGGCACTTCTGTGTGAAAAGCTGTAATTACTGACACATAATTTACCGTAGTTGCTTTGGTCTGTACCTGTTTTAAAAGATCCAACCCCCCCCCCAGATGTAGATTTTCGCCAATCAACATACCCTGGTGTTCGCACACCGTACCTAGATTGCTATACATTGTGCGGTATATCCGATTCATTAAATCTACTTGTTCAGCTGTGCACACAGCCCCGGACACTCTGCCTGTCTGAAATTAATCCGAGTGCGTCAGCCTTGCGAAGTGCTCGCTACTGACATGTTCTTGCTCGTAAGGGGAACGCACGCTGCATCACACTAGCCATAGGGTGTAGCTAAAACATGTACAAGTTTTATATACACCCTTCACCCTAGCGCTTACGTGGCCTGTACTTGGCCTGTGAAGAGCTATAGAAAGTGACATTAGGTAGTTGCTTAAAGCACAGCGAGCTAAGGCGCGGCAAACTTACTGCTCTGTTTGGTGAGTTTGCTCCTTAGCATTAGCTCCTTGCACTGCACATCAGAATGACTTGCCCCAGTCGATTTTAATTAGCCTGGCACAATCCTCAGCTAGGTAAAAGAACTTCACTGCCACCGACATTGTGATTGGAGACACCGATGAGAAGATTGGTTGCTCACAAAAGGATAGCAATTGGGGCCCTCAGTAGAGACACCGCAACGATCATTCCTCTCCTCTCATTTTTCGCTTTCCATTGCCACCCAAATAAATCAAATCGCTGTTGAAAAAACTACCATCGCAAAATTAATAGTGAAATTTAAAAATTGTAGGTCAGCAGCGTCATCAGCGATTGAAGCACTCGAACTCCACGAGCGTTACGGACGGTGGCGGCGAAACGTCGACGACACCGCCGTCGGCCTTCGCTTCCCGTAGTCAACGGCGGCACAGACACAGCTATTCCCTCTTTCGACAAGCAACCAGCCCCGAATTTGCCTCCAAGAAGAAAATGGAAGGTTTGTAAGCCTTTCGGAATCACGCTCGTACGTGCGTGCGTGCGTGCGTGCGTGCGTGCCGGTGCGAGTGCGTGCGTGCGTGCCGGTCCGTGCGTGTCGACTGAAGTTTCGCTTCCGCTTCTGTTTGCGTCCTTAACAAGTCTCCTTTGGCATTATTCATTCGAAACTCCGTCCGTGCGTTTGTCTGTCTGTTTGTCTGTCTGTCTGTCCGTCTGTCTGTCTGTCTGTCTGTCTGTCTGTCCGTCCGTCCGTCTGTCTGTCTGTCGGTCGGTCGGTCGGTCGCCTTAATTACCGCCAGATATAATCCGCTGCGGGGGACGTTCCCCGCGCTTTCCTTCAGGGGCGCGCCACTCCCCGCTGGGACAGAAAAGGACTGGCGATAGGAAGGCGTCGGATACGCCCGTGAGCGAAACCGGTTCGGGATCCAAACTGATAGCGGGTCTCAAAGCGAAAGCCGACCGCCGCCGACCCAGAGACAAGAGGCGCTCCCCCGCCCCTGCCGCCAATCCGCCGTCGGCAAGACGACTGCCTTCCTTGGTTGGTGAACCCCCCGTTTGAATTGCAGACTGCGCGTACACCACTAAAAGAACTGGTTTACAAGATCAAGGGGATACTGTGGCCAGCGCGTCACAGGGGGCGGGGAGAGGCGAAGAGGCTCCAGCCTCCACGAGTTTGCGATTCCTCTCTTTCTCCACTCTTGGAATAATGTTTGCAGACGATGTAAAGATGAGCAGCCCCAAATAGTACGCATATGGATACAAACGCAATTCATTGGACTGCAGTGCTCAGTCCAACCCGCCAGTCTCACTCAGTCTAGAAGAACGAACTGTCCACCAGTGTTCAATGACCATCGTAGACACTGGATTGACGATGCAATGGACAGTCAACCAGTTCAGAGCAGCCCCGACGATGAAGCGACTTCTCCCAGGGACCCACAGGGTCCCAAGAGCAAAACCAATTCCGCACCGCAACAGCACCAGCAAGCCGCCACCTCACCCACATCGTTGACTTCGCAGGTACACGTACATGTACTTTTAGCATTGTATTGAAATTGATCCGCCCTGGGATTGGTGTAACTATTGGAGAGAACCTTGCTGCCTCTACCAGTATGATGTTGACATGAATGCAAAGCGCCACGGTGTCACAGGCGGTAAATACTAAATACACTGCAGTTGCATCGTTGTGGATGGAAATAGGCAGATGTTAGGTAGTTTTTGAGGGAACACCTCTAATGTTATTGTCAAAAGACACTTCTGGGTGCACGCGCAAGCAACCCATGTGCGCACGCGTGTGCCACCATCGCACAAATCTTTGTCCCAGGGTTCCGGCGGCTCGCACGCGCCTCTTTCGAAGCGTCTCTCGCCCGCCATGGCGCTGGCTTCGGGCGGAGGCGCTTCGGGGGGCAGGTTCTTCCGGGGCAGCAAGTCCCAGTCGGACTTGGACGCCGACTGCGAGGACAACACGGCCGACTACGATAGCGCCTCCCTGGTCAGCGCCTCCGAGACGTCCGTCTTCCAGTTCGCGCCCAGGCAGACCGGGGAATCGGCGACCGCGCTCACGTCGGCCGGTTCGACGCTCGACGCCTCCTCCCAGCCCGCCTTTCCCGTGCGTCGCCAAGCACCGGCACGCACGCACCGGCACGCACCGGCACGCACGCACGCACGCACTGGCACGCACGCACGCACCGGCACGCACGCACGCACGCACGCACGCACGCACGCACGCACGCACGCACGCACCCGCACGCACGCACGCACGCACGCACGCACGCACGCACGCACGCACGCACGCACGCACGCACGCACGCACGCACGCACGCACGCACGCACGCACGCACGCACCGGCACGCACGCACGCACGCACGCACGCACGCACGCACGCACGCACGCACGCACGCACGCACGCACGCACGCACGCACGCACGCACGCACGCACGCACGCACGCACGCACGCACGCACCGGCACGCACGCGCGCACGCACGCACGCACGCACGCGCGCACGCACGCACGCACGCACGCACGCACCGGCACGCACGCACGCGGTGTTGCCGTCGTTCAGCAGCACGTGCAGGAGCTGCGCAAGGCGGCCATGCAGGAGCTGAGTCGACGGACGCAGGACGGGTCGGCGGCCGACAACGAGGCGTTCAGCTCCACGACCTCCAGCAGCGACGCCGAAGACAGCGAGCGGCGCAAGCTCACCACCACCTCTTCCAAGAGGTGCGAAGCCGCAACACACACACAGACACGACAGTTGGAAAGCAAGTAAAGGGAGCTGGGAAATTAGAAGAAAGAAATACCAGGGCAGTGGCTTCTCTACCCCGCTGGAAACTCACTCGACGCTCCAGATTTTTTTAACAACGGTCCAAAACTAAAATACCGTAAATCCTCCAAAGAACCCCCCCTCCAATGAACGCCCCCCCCCTCCAATGAACGCCCAGGGTAGAGGGTAGGTTGAAAAAATAAACGCCCCCTCTCCGATGAACGCACAGGGGCGTGCTTTGGAACCCAATGATGCAATGATTATGCTTGTCAAAACAGGTATTGTCACGCTGTATTCTACGTTTGGGTCCTGTATATTGCCTGTACGCACTAGAACACCGATTGTTAGCCGCTGCAAAAAGCGATTTGCGCCAATAACCGTACAATTTTCATGTTTAACTAACGAATATTGGGTTTGCACAGCATTGTTGGAACGCCATTCACTGGTTGAATTTATGAATAAACGCCCCCCCTCCAATGAACGCGCCCCTCCAATAAACGACCGTGGTGGAGGGTCGGTTGAAAAATGAACGCCCAGGGCGTTCATTGGGGGATTTACGGTAATCCGTCTTTTAACAGTGTACATAGTTTCGACAACCGCACCTACCCATCACCTAATGTGCCAGTTCAAGTGCGCTAGTGACAACTTGAATTGTTCAGAAGTAGCTACACGGGCCGCGCGGCTGCCAAAAGCTCCTGTCCGCACGTCAACGCTCAATCGTACGACGCGGCGACCCTGCGACGCACGGAAATTGAAGAGGTTCTGTGTCGGCGCAAATTTGAAATTCAAAAATTGAAAAAAATTAAAAAAAATCAATCAGTTTTTCAGCTGTTGGAGAAGGAGAGATTTGAAAAGAACGCGCTGAAAAACCGCGTGGGACAGCAGGAGAGGCGCATCAGCGAGTTGGAATTGTCGCTAAAGGACATGCAAGTGGTCTGTCGGAAACTGAAATTTAGTATAAAAATGCATTAAAAATCAATTTTAGCAACTGGAGCGCGCTCAGCGCGAGCAGGCCAACTTGAAGGGAAGTAAAAAAAAGTGATCCGCAAATTGAAACGGTCTCAATGTGATCAGTAGCGACAAAGGAAAGTTACCTAGGTACGTATACATGTATATATACATAGCAAACATACAGTACCCTCATTGATTTTGAGTTTTCCTTATCCAGTAACCCCATACCTACTAAATGAGGCCCCCCTTCTCTACGATCCGTTTGAGTGAAAAAGCGCCCCTTTAATTTAATTTAACTTAAAAATGAGAAGCGCCCTACACTTTATATGTATGATCTCATTTAAATGAATCAAAGACTTTGACCCTGTACCTTCCCTGATGCTACCGTTTTTAAATGCGTGCGTTGCGTTCTATCAATCTTAACGCTGTGTAGTAGAGCTATGCGGTTGCTAGTCTGACATTACGAATGCAGAATGAGAATTGGCAGAAAATTAATAACTGAACGATTATTTGACAAAACACGCAATTCTCCGCCTTTTCAAACGTCGCGCGCAAGAACACGGAAAATGACAACTTCGCAAGAAAAACGACATAATGCCGAGCACTGTCTGACTGAGCATAGTCTACAAAGGCATTTGCAATAGCTACCATTTTATAACCCCAATGTGACTGTCATTCGCGATTGTAGAACCCACACCTGTTAGCTGGGCGTCGGTTACTCCTTCCCCCCTCCGACAACACCCCCCCCCCCCGAATGGTTGCAAACTTTTTCAGCGGACATTTTAATTATGGAACAGCATACCATTAAAAATTAAAAGACCAAAATAGTGCTGTTAAGAACCGGCATTTAGAGCAAAAAATATACCATTTGCGCTTTTAGGTGAAATTTTCAAAGCCCAACCCACAATTTTTGTTTGGACGGCTCACACCGACGCCCTCCTCCTCCCAAATCGGATGGACGCGCGTTACAGGTGTGGTACAAAAGATGCAACAATGAGACACTACAAAGCAGTGAAAAATAGACCGATAGCGGCGCATGTCAACCAGAACACTTCGATGCCGCTAGACTTGAGGGCTGGAGCTGCGGAGAAGAAGCCCTTCCGGGTTTTATGCGGCCTAAAGTCATAGGGAATAATTTTGATGTGTGTGTGTGTGTGTGTGTGTGCGTGCGCGTGTGTGTGTGTGTGTGTGTGTGTGTGTGTGTACGTGTGTGTGTACGTGCGTGCGTGTGTGTGTGTGTGTGTATGTGTGTGTGTGTGCCCTCGGGGGTATAATATGTTGCCATGTGCCATATATGGCCAACTTTTACATGGTGTGTAGTGTATGTACACAGCTACATCCAGTAATGAAAGACGTTTTTAGCTACTATTAACGGTGAATCAAACATAAAACGGAGAAAAGGTGACCAAAACAATTAGCAATTTTGGCTGCAAAATTTGATGTCGCATTCGAATTTTCGAAGTCGAGATTGTACTGCAGTTTGCAACAGTGCCCCAGGTATTACATGCATGTACTGTTTACTCTGTGACTGCTAAAAATACTGTAGTAGCTGCGTTTGTAGCAAACTCAAAGTCTTACTTGTATCGGTTTGGCCGTCGCGTCGTCTTGGGCAGGCGGCTCCCAGTCGATCTGCAGTTTTTTTTAAGTGGAAAAATTGCCGTTGATTTTTTAAAAATGTTTCACCTCGGGGGCGGAAAGCAGTTGTCGGAGCGGCACACTTCGCAACGGGGCGGCGTGTCGAACGCGTTTCGGCCGCCAGCCGCGAGCAGGCAGTGATTCCTTATACTCGCGCATTGTCCAGCGTTGTTGCAGCCCTGCATGGGTTACTGGTGGCAGTGTTGTGCAGTGAATCATTGGTACATAGTGTTCCGGGCGGTGTACTTGCAACCTTTCCGTACCGCTCTACGTAACGCAAATCTTCCAAAAGTACCCCCTTCCCCCCGCTAATAAATGACGTTTCAGCTGTTTTGAACTGTACTGCTACGACGTAAGGAACGCTATACCACTCCAATAAGAGTGCCCCCTGGTAAAGAGAGGTTGAAAGTACAGTGCCCCAGTGTCACTATTGGAGATTTTCGGTAACCCCTCGTGGGTTAAAGAACGGCGATGCAATACTGACCCGCCCAATCATCGATTGTTAACGACGATGAGCTGTGTTTTTCGGTGTCAAAATCGAGCTTGTAATTTTTGAATTTTGAAATTGCGCCAGTACCGTACCATAGTGCTCTTCACGGTGCGCTGGTCCCTGTGCCTCGGCTTACAAACCATTCTGAAGCATTCTTTTACACGTCGACTGCAGGTCTGGCTGCGACCCGACGGTTTGTAGCAGCGCAGCGCTTGGGCCGCTGAAATTTCATAACAAATTAATTTATGTATAACCTAAATGTCTATGACTTGTATGACTAAGGAGGCGGTGCTGTCAATTCTATTGTCTTTTCATTGAAGGAAAAAACACCGGTATTTAATTTCGTTCTGTAAAGCTGGTTAGTCAGTGCTTTTGACGCAAACATTGTCCATTGTTTTGAACCCTAACGAGCTCTTTTGCATCTTTGTGAGCTGTACTTGTATGTATTGTTCAAATGCGCATCATTTAAAAAAGACAATCTTTTACTATGAAACAAATCACCATGTTGTCATTTGAAGCAGTCTATCATCCACCCCACTGGTATCGTTAAAATGTGTAGTCTGCACCGACTTCCATAGAACTGACCTGTTGCCGCATAAGCGAGTAGCAACAGCACTGTTGCTAGCTTCATCTCGGCGCTTTTCAAAGTCTAAAAATATTTTCTTTAATTCGGCAACTTTTCTTGTTTTCTTTCTAGATGGTACTGTATGTGGATCTTGTACAATTGGGCACCTACGCGCCTATATGCAGAATGGAACTGAAAACTTAAGGGGAGGCAGAGGACGCACACTGAACGCACTAGCGGACGCGCCAGGCCCAAGTCGTATAGCATAGAACTGGGAGTGCGTGCGTTAGGTCGCGTTCGTATGTGCGTCGCCTCGCTGCCTGCCTGTCACTGCTGGTTTTTAGCCGGCAACAGCTGGTGGCAAACACTCCTTCTTTAACCCTTTGGAAACGGGTCTTCTCTTGAAAAGCACAGTAATTCGCTCATTTAAGAGATTAGAGGGTGTCTAGAAGAAATGGTTAAGCTTGAACTGTATTCGGAACGCATACGGTAATTTGTGTACAAACGACAAAGTACGGCGCGCAATGGGCGCGAGGGGTAAACGGGGCGGAAATTGTTTGTGCGAATGCAGGGGGGAGGGGAGTGAGTGACGCATGACTGTCACACGCACATTTGGGATGCGATGAAGCGCAAAGTTAGATTGTGGGGGGGTGGGGTGGAATTCACCCAGTGCGGCTGAAAACGCGTCTGCCTGCAAATGCATAGCCTAACCAGGCGTTTGCTAGCTATCTTCCAAGTAAAAAAAAACAGGCGCAACAGAGGTCTGGCCTACTATGTTTATGAATTTGAGAAGCTGTTGACGCTGCAAATTGACTGCACGTTGTGTTGTAGCTAATGCGCACGCAGTCGTGATCTGAAGATGGCTATTCAACGTACTTCACAGTGAATTTCTGACATTCGCTGCAACTTGTGCATAGGCTACAATTTTAGATTTGCGAATAAGCTGACCGGGGGGAGTACATAGGTAAGCTTCCCCTGCGCTGCTTCCTATACTACTACCGACGAAATAGTGTGTTCGGCAGCCGCGCCTGTTCCCATCGTAAAATACAAGCATGCCAACGACAATATTTCGATGCGAAGCGAGCATAGAATACCTAGAAAGGAAGCACCATAGAAAACACTGTTTGCTTGTCCATGCAAAAAAGATGTCATCGACGGGAGAATTAGTCGATTGAATCATTCAAAATTCAGTTGTCGCGGCTGATCGAAAAGAGTCGTTCTCGCCGTGAGGTGAGACAGGGAAGGAAGATTTTCGGGGCATGCCAAAAAGTCTGCAAAGTGCGTGCGTGCTGTCTGCAACGCCTTCAAGAGGGGGTCTTTCAAGCAAAATTCCGCCTCCTTTCACTCGCGGTGCTAATCGAGGACTAGCGCTGTCGGCGTCACGAGACAGAGTTTATGCGAGCCCCGACCTTAAGCAGTATCTTAGTATGGGCGGACTAATTAAACTGCTCAACTGATTTCCTCGGGGATACGTCCTACCTACATACATACGCCTCTACACGAAACTGATGATCGGCGCAGCAGCTCGATTGTTCCTGCGCCCAGAGAGACTATGGAACACGAAACGTGTCTACAAGTGCTTGTACCACTAATCAAGCCGACCTTGTATAGCTTGAACCTCGAGTCGTCGTCATACCGTCGTCCTCTGGTTGTCGTCCAGCGTCTCAAGAGCGCACGCACGCACGCACGCACGCACGCACGCACGCACGCACGCACGCACGCACGCACGCACGCACGCACGCACGCACGCACGCACGCACGCACGCACGCACGCACGCACGCACGCACGCACGCACGCACGCACGCACGCGATGAGTCATGAAAAATGAATCTGTATTCGCCTTGGAAGCGGCACGAGCCTCTGTCAAGGCTCTTCTGGGCATATTATACTGTACATGAAAATCAATAGCTTTTCGTTCTTGGGTTAATTTTGCGTGTAGCTTTGTGTGTCATCGTCTGGAAATACCTACACTGTCGCAAGCTAAAGTTCACGCACATGTGGACGAAACGCGTATTACGACGTGCACCTTGCATGTGTCAATCAATCCCTAAGAGGCGAAGGGGGTGAGGGTCGCTGGTCGAAACGAGGTTTCCATCCCACCACCAATGGACATTCAAGTGAACCCCGTAAAATCGATTTTAGCAAAATCAATTTTTTGTGGGCACCGGATACCTGGAAATTCTGTGGAACGCCTCTTAATGAGCAAACTGAGCACTCAATGTTTCAACTGCAATCGCGCCTAAACTACATGCGCTTGATGTCTTCAGACTCTTCACAGTTCAACGTCTAGGTATACCTACAAGTATGTGCGACTTCTGTGTTATTTGCCCATAAGTAATCGAGTGCGCTCGCACACACCCTTCAGTTACAGTAGCCCGAGTGCCGGTTCGCTACTTTGGACTGCAGATGAGAAACGAATGTGTGTGCACCTTCAATTCCAATACGAGGCTAGGAAAGGAAACCCAAGACGCTTGCCCGCACTGGAGCTATCGGGTGCGTTTCTTTGCTCAGCAATTACCTGTGTCAACGTACCGTAGTCATACCGCAAACACCTATACGCGCATCGCATACGACGCTGCCCCATCCTTGTTGGAAGCATCGGTTTGCATCGACACAACAGCCCGGCGAATGTTTGCTTTCCTGAAGGGGGAGGAGGAGAGACAAGAATGGTACGCCTTTCAGCAGATGACAGCTCTCATAATAGTACACCAAAAGACGACTGCAGTCTACAGCTGGCTGGCAGAAAATCGCACGCGCACGCACGCACGCACGCACGCACGCACGCACGCACGCACGCACGCACGCACGCACGCACGCACGCACGCACGCACGCACGCACGCACGCACGCACGCACGCACGCACGCACGCACGCACGCACGCACGCACGCACGCACACATGCACGCACGCACGCACGCACGCACGCACGCACGCACGCACGCACGCACGCACGCACGCACGCACGCGTGGGCGGCACACACGCACCGGCACGCACGCATAGACGCACGCACGCACGCACGCAAGCGCGGGCGGCACACACGCACCGGCACGCACTCACTGGCACGCACCGGCACGCACGCAGACACGCACGCACGAACGAACGCACGCATGCACGCACGCCTGCACGCACGCACTCACGCACATGAGTGGCTGTAATGGTTCAGTTCCATACGGCATTCCATGCAAAGGCTGCGGCACGACGGTACAAATACATACGTAGGGACAATTTTTTGTGGTGTGAATCAATGATTGCATAAAAAGCGAGGGAGCATAAAATTAATCTGACGGATTGTAATTGCAAGTGGCTGTTGCGTAGCGGTGCCGATTGAATTCGCAGCGTGCGCACTTTACGAGCGCCAGTGCACAATTTGGTCTTTTTCCAATCAGCCATATTCCATCTTAATTAAACCATTCCAATACCTATTCCATTCCTACGGTAGGCGACTTACGCATTTTCCGAACCCAGTGACGCCAGTGTGCGTCCGTTCTGTACGCACGTACGTACATACATACATGGTGGGCGCGCACATTGTTCACTCGGTTGGAAAGCCAATCCCCAAGTGGGTTATTTGTTTATCATTTCCCACTGCCTCCCCTTCCTCTCGTTGCGACACACACACCTGAGAAACCCTACCCTCCCTCCTGCCCTCCCTTTCGTTGCCTAGTGCAAAGCAATTCACACAGAGGACCCATTTGTCGAATTGACTATGCGATGCCCGTGCGGCGCAGTTTCTGCAGGATTAGATTCCGCTGGAATTTGTTAGGGCCGATGCGTGTACGGTAGTGAGAGACAAACCGAGCGCGCTGCCTGTATATGCAAATCGCAACGGCGCGAACTACATTAGGGATGTACATAGGCGACGGGAAGGGATTCCATTAGGAATCACGCAATGTTCGTTTACTTAAAGCTTCTGGCCATTTTGCGAACTGACCTTGTACCTGGCTTTACTTCGTGTAGTAGCAGTACGTACCTACATTAGCAATGCTTGCTATAAACCTTCGCACTGAGTACTGTAAGACAGCGGTAATGTTAGCAAATTTGGCAAAAGAAACGTAACTTGCAGAGCGGCGCGAGTAACGAGTATATTTACGTGAACAATATTTGTTTTTTGTTCATCGGCTTCAGTAAATTTTGTTGTGATTCTCCCCGCCACAGTTGAAAGTTTACTCGCGTTTCTCATACAGCAGCCGCCCGTAAAATTTTTGAAATTCCGAGATGTTAAACCACGCCGTGGTGCGAAACGGCGCTTCTGGCACCGATTACCCAACAACGGTCGACATTAAGGGGATGGAGCTAAAAGGTGGCGTGCCGCCCTCGGACGGGGGTCACTCGCCCAGAGGGTCGCGAGGCAATCAGAGTCACGTCGGCGTGCCAATGACGTCACCAGACGTCATGGGAGGCCATAGCAGACCCCACCCAAGCACCACTGGCTATGGATACGACGCGACGCAGGGTGCGTGCGTGCGTGCTTGCGCGCGTGCGTGCGTGCCCGCGTGTCTGCGTGCGTACGCGCGTTCGTGCGTGCGTGCGTGCGTGCGTGCGTGCGTGCGTGCGTACGCACGTGCCTGCGTGCGTGCGTTCTAGCGTGCTTGCGCGCCTACGTGCTTGCGTGCGTGCGTGCGTTGAAATGTGAACGCACGAACGAACCTGCGCATCGAATGCTGACGCACGAATGTACACCCACGTGTACGTTCGCAGGTTTAGAGTCGGCTGAAAAGCCGGGGATTTGCGCCGACATTCTGACGTTCATCGCATACTTCGCAGTCTTTTTCACCTTTCCAGTCGCCATCTGCTTCTCTTTCAAGGTTGGAAAATAATTCGCTGTTTAAAATGAAAAAGTTTCGCGTACTCTGCGGTCTGCTGTGGCGAAACTGCATGAATTGCTGGAGGTGACTGGAACGAAAAGTCTGAACTAGTCGTAGTCGTAGTCAATTGTAGTGTGGTCGGTGGATCGTCCTCGCGTAGTAGTGAGCTGAATCTACAACATAGTGCGTACTCGTAGATCGTGGCCGAGTACGAGCGGGCGGTGATCTTCCGCCTGGGCCGTCTGCTAAAAGGCGGCGCGCGCGGTCCTGGGATCTTCTTCGTCGTGCCCTGCATCGACTCCTACCGCAAGGTCGACCTCAGGACCGTCTCATTCGACGTGCCGCCGCAGGAGGTACATGCTGGGTGGGGCAAGCAAGTCCTGCAACTGGGGAGGCGGGAGAGATGGTGGCTCTGACTCGGTTGCACCGTATGATGGTTGCGGTAAAGACTGAGTTTGACACATTGAGTGAGTGGCGCGCTGTATGAAGCCATACGTAACGTACTGACTGTGTTGATTGATTGGCGGCATTGGCGCACCATCTCAGAGCTGTACGTTGCCGCTGGCACTCAGTGAAGTACAACAATGCTGCTTTTCCATTAGAAGTCGCACAGGCGTAGTTCCACTCCATCTTTACGGAACGATGCCAGCGCTCATTTAGTGCGCACGTCTTCAGATCCTGACGAAGGACAGCGTGACGGTGGCCGTGGACGCGGTCGTCTACTTCCGCGTGTCCAACCCCACGGTGTCCGTGACGAACGTCGAGGACGTCTATCAGAGCACGCGCCTGCTGGCGCAGACCACTCTGCGCAACATTCTCGGCACCAAGACGCTGTCCGAGATACTTGCGGACCGCGAACAGATCGCCCAGTACATGCAGGTACGATGCGTGTGCGTGCGTGCGTGCGGGTGCGTGCGTGCGTGACGGTGAGTGCGTGCGTGCGTGCGCCCTGTTGTCCCACTCTGTAGCAATTGCTGGCTGCACATTCGTAGGCGAGTCTGGACGAGGCGACGGACCCGTGGGGGGTGCGCGTGGAGCGCGTCGAGGTCAAGGACGTCCGCCTGCCGCAGCAGCTCCAGAGAGCCATGGCCGCCGAGGCCGAGTCGACGCGCGAGGCTAGGGCCAAGGTCAGGCGCACGCACCGCACGCACGCACGCACAGTCAGCTAGACGCACCGATCAATGCTCCAATTCAAGTGCTCCAAAGTATCTCTGCCAGGTGATCGCGGCCGAGGGCGAGCAGAAGGCGTCCCGCGCTCTGAAGGAGGCGGCGGAGGTGATCAACCAATCGCCGGCGGCGCTGCAGCTCCGCTACCTCCAGACACTCAACTCGATCTCCGCCGAGAAAAACTCCACCATCATCTTCCCTCTGCCCATTGACATGATCAAGGCGTTCATCAAGTAGGAGCGTCGTTTAGAAAACGCAAAAAAAATTGAAAGAAAAAAACATCAAAGCGTCACATCAATCTACTGTAGGTAATACGTTCAAACTGAGTCACCGTATGTCTTCAAGCAATTCTGGTGCGTTTTTCTAATTTTTTTATAGGTGCGACAACTTGAAGAGTAATTGTTTACATCTGTCTCTTTTCGCTTTTTTTTGTAGTTACCTATTTATCAGCGCGTTTCGTTGTAGTATAGCAGTGATTTGCGTTTTGCTCTGTGCTCTCTCTGTTGTGTTTTTGTTCTGCGCTTTACTATGCTGTACTCTGTAGTGTGTACTGTGCTGCACTGCTCTGTACTCCAGCACCATGCATGGGTGGTCATCATGTGAATCGGCAACAACGTAGAAATAGTGCGATTCTGTCTGAAATACACTGTGTATAGGTTGCACATTTTTCCTGCTGCAGCTGAAAACACAACTGCAAATGGTCAGAGCCGTCACAATCGAATTTACTGTGGGCGTAGGTATAAAATAACGCAAGCGGGCGAAAATGACGCCTGCGAAGCCAAAGCCGAACGCGAGGATGTTTTAGGCGGAATTTCCGCCGCGGAAAGCTCCTCATTTTTGCCAAGAATGAGGAGCGTTTGAACCACGTAAATTTTTTAATGCAAAAGTTAAAAAAATCAATATCTTAGTGACATTTGGCCTTTTCTACAGTATGATCCGAATAGTGCGAACGGAATTTTGCAATGTTGGGTTTAAATCGGAATGGCAAACTGTAGCACTGCTGGGATGAATGGGAGGAGAAGGGACAACTTGCCGACAGGCAAGAGCACCTAGTCCTTCTTCTCCCCTGAGCTCTCCCTTTCCCTCCCCGCCCCCCAAAATCTGAGCTGACAGGAGGGGGAGACTCCCTCTCCCCCCTTCTGGATCCGCTAGTGATTTTTGGCCGCACATTTCGGCCCGCTAGGGGGGGGGGAGCGTCGCTTGGGTCGGGGGGGGGGGAAGTCGTAATCGTCCACGGCGGCGGTGCTGTTGCGTAGCGGTCAGCGGGGAGCTTGCGTTTTCAGAGCTGGAGGGGCGGAAGCGACGCTCAGACTGTTGGAGACTGGTGATGGTTGGCCGGTGACTGGCGTCCTTGGTGAGAGTGTCGCGCTGTTGAAGTACGGCGAAGAGTGTCGGCGCACGGTTTCAGACCAGTCCATTCGAACAGTCGGCTGTAGCGCTGCCATTTGTAGTGCACAAGGCAGGCAGAAAGAAGCCAGGAGACAGAGAGCATTGTCGCTCGGCCCTATAAGAGATGCCGCAGGCCAGCTCGTTGCCGCTGCCGAGGGAGGTGCTGTCGAGCGAGGTGTTTACCGAGCTCGACTGGCGACAGCTGGCGACCTGCCGACTCGTCTGCCGAGCCTGGCGCCGTCTGCTGCCGTCCGACGCGCCCTGGTCCCAGACGCGAGAGGCCGCCGTCTTCCTGACCCTTCTCGTCCAAGCCGACCACAACTGTCCCTCCTTCTTCTTGGTGACCGATGGTTTTGAGAATTTTTCATATATGTGATAGGTTGGACTGTCCTGCTAGTCAGTCTAGTCTAGTCTAGTCAGAACATTGACAAACCCCGAAAAGGTGCCTTTGAGTACCTAGAGCGACACCTAGATCCATGATACGAGGTTTTTTTTTCAAAGCAGGCGCTGCAGGCAAATTTTCCATTTTGGAGCATGAATCTCGGGAAAATTTTGATGGGGCGAGTGCCCCCTTGGCCCATTCAATTTCGTAGCTTCACTGCACCTTTCAGGAGGTCAAGGTGAGGCTGCAGTCTCCAAAAGCTGCTGCTTCAGTGCTTAGTCGTCGACTCCGATGTCAATTTATCGGCGGAACCGGGTAGGTGCTCTACAATGGACGCGTCGAATAAATTGAGTAAATGAGAAAGTGCTTGACCCTGTTATGACTTGTCACACGCACGCACACACACACACACACACACACACACACACACACACACACACACACACACACACACACACACACACACACGCACACACACACACACACACACACACACACCAGGTGCGCCCGATTGCCACATGGCATGGCATGGCACTCCCCTTCCCCAGTCCCCACCCCTGGTTACACAATGGCTCACCTCTTTGCAGAAGGCCAGAATACTGCAACCGGACCGACGTGCAGCCTTGGTCGAATGAGATGGCGCCGCCTGCGGAGGAGGACACTTTGCCACTCGTGGAGCTCCTATGGGGACTGTCGATTCAGCTGCCAGCCGGCTGCGTCTCCCTCGCGTCCTTCCGATTCGTGTCGCTTCTCATGCAACTGCCCTGCCCCTTCCTGGACGCGCCGCTGCGGACGCTGCTACTTCGCCTGCCCACATGGTCTGTATACCACTGCCTCAGCTGTTTCTTTACCGAGTAGGGGGTAGGGAGGGAGCACCCCTGTCAGTTGGGCAGCGTATGGCCTAGTGGTCAACAATCGGCCTCTTGCGCGCAAGGTCCTGGGTTCCATTCTGGATGGACCCACTAGACCGAGGACTTCCCTTTCGATGGGTTTTCTTGTGCCATCGCTGCCCTAGATCATAGGTGGCGTTCTTCCGAAAGTCTGGCCGATTGCCGGCTCTGGACAGGAAGGCGTCATGGATATGGGTATGCTATATGGGCCATTGACGGCCTTCTAGCGTTGCCCCTAATCCAACAACAACAACCCCTGTCAGTTCCCATCTGAGGGGAAGAAAAGAATCGATCATCGCACTGCGTCACTAAGATCAGTTGCAGCGTCCAGTGTACAGAGCAACAGCGCACCAGAGGTTTCAACGGGTTTTGAAAGGTGTACAGAACCGATCAAATTGTCAATGGGTCTAAGGGATCTCGATAAAACCGTTATAAAGAATCTCTCGTCGGTCATCGCTTGCGTCGTCACGCTCAGCGCGATTAAGACGAGCTCTTCCACTGTTTCATGCGAGTTTCATAGGCGACAAAGGCACACGCAGGAGACGACGGGAACGCACACACCAGACAAACAGACAGACAGCGCAGACGCAGACCCGCAGCGCGCGCCGCAGAGCGCGACGCCACAGACAGCCGCGACACCCGCCCGACCACCCCTCACCACAGAAAAGAGACAACCCCCACCACGACAACGGCCAATTCCCCCGTTAAGAGACAACGCACCACGCCCGTTTTTTAATTATAAGACAGCAATTCAAGAGACTAACACAGAAAACCTCCTTCAATTTTCGCAATTTCCAGCTACCTATCGAATACACAAATCTTAGAGACGCAAGAAAGCGCACACAGCGCGCGCCAACACGACAAATGAAGACCAAAAGACAAAAACAAAGCCCCCAGCTCCTCCCATCAAACAGCCAAGACACAAGACAGACAGACACGACAACTAACATTCCAGCTTCATAGCTCATAACTCAACGCCCCACAGCACACAAGCCACCCCCCCCTACATACACGTATATAGTAAGTAAGTGCTTGTGGTATGTACTGTGCTGTGCGTACGGTTTTAGGCAGCAGCTCCGCTCGCTCAGTCTGGTGACAATAACCAGCGCTGCCAGTGCAGCAGTGCTGGACAGCATTGCGTCGAGCATGCCAGCTGTGCTACTCGGCGGACGCTTGAACAGCCTCGTCTACGCCGTTAGACGGGGCTTTGGTCACGCGATTGAACTGAAATTGGGTGGACCGCCAATGTTGCCGCTCCCTCTCGTGGGCGCCGCTCCCACACTCACGGAGCTGCATCTCTTCCGGCTCAAATTTGTGCCCGTTCTCACGCGCATTGTCCATTTCTCGCAGCTGTCCTTGCTGCCGCAGGAGCTGGCCACCGGCCTCGAGCGCCTGTTCCTGGGCGAGCTGCTGATCGCTGACGCGAGAGCCGACGACAGCTGGTCGCGACTGCGCATGCCGCGTCTCAGACGCCTCGCCATCGACAATCTCCATGAGGAGACCAGGCGCTGGGCACTGCTGGCCATGGCCCGATGCGCCCCAGCGATGACGCATTTCGCGCTCACTGCAAGTTGGCACATCATGTGGCGCAGCCTACCGATGGACGCCGAGTTGGCACAGTTCAACTATGCCGCCCTCGTCGAGAGCGCGCCCAACCTGCGGCTTCTCTGTCCTCCGACGTCTGGTAGATTCTACTGTGGCTTCATGGACGGCATTGAGCTCAAGCGAGCCAGCTGGCCGGCTGAGCGAGCAGAGCTCCATGTCGTCCCCATGGAAGTCTGGAGCATATCTGGCACTCGCAATAAGAGGCACTGGCCAGGCTTGGGGCCTCACGAAGCGATTTCCGGCAACGTCCGTGTCGTGGAGAGGTCAGCCGCTCTGGAAGACTTCTGGTCGGAATGGCAGCTCCGTGGATCCTCCTATGCTGGCGATACGCTCTGCGAACTGGGCAAAGACCTCCAGTTTCTCAAGGATACTGCCATGTTTTGTACACTTAGGCGTACGTAGCGCTTAGGCGTGTGAGGTTGTAGTGAGGGTGTTTATTGGGTGCGAACCATCCCTCAACCAGCGAACAAATCTTGCGTTCTTTTTCACTTTCAAAGGATTCCGAAACTTACGTTCCCTCTGCTACGTGCGGCCCCTTTCTCGTTCATTTGCTTGTGCGGGCAACTTAGATGTAAAAGGTGGCACAAACAACGTCTAACGTAAGTGCAACGCTGCACTAATGCTAAGTAAATCGATTCTATGCGTTTTCGTGCGTGCAATGCGTTTCCGTGTCGTTCCCTTCAATGACATGCATTTTCAGTCGAATCAATTACAATGTCAATTACAATTGCACTTTTATGACGATCTCGCCATATAGGTATCTCGGCGGCGTGTGGTGCGTGCATCGCAGAGCCATGACGACATAATCAGGGTGTACGCGGCAGCGTACAACCCTAATATGTGACGACTTCTGCAATGCGGCTTTTTGAATTTTCAGTCGCTCATCACTCTTGATTGCCTGAACGGACTGTGGCGAATGATAGCTCAAAAGAACCGCCTTCTAGACCGGAATCGAATAAGCCGTCCCGCGTTTCGGTACTCGAGCGTATTAACACGAAACTTCCGAAAATGTTCCGAAAAAGTGGTGTTTTTTTTTTCCTGTTCTGCACACACTTTTTGGGGCGCCGCTCTGGAACGCCTCAGTCGATTGGGACAAAACTTGGCGTGAGCACGCGGTATATGATGGCAACTTTGTGACCGCAAGAAAAATTTATCTAGGTGCTACGGATCTAGAGTTAAGGCCGATTTAGTAATTTTTTGGAACATAGTCGTTTTTTTTTTGGCCAAAATGCGACAAGAGTAAAAGTCGAAAAAAAGCCGAGTAAACCCCCAAATGTTATTTGATTTCCGTAAACAGCTTTACAAAGAAAGTCTAAGACGCTTGCATGACATTTGAAATTCTCACCACATAATGAGATATTGGCAACCAAAATTTCGCAAATTTCGACCAAAAAAACTTTGTCAGCTATAGGCGCTTCAACCGTTTGTGGCAGAGCTGTTCTGCAATGACGAAAGTTAATCGTCCGGACCTGGAATAGGTTGCTTTCGACAAATGGCAGCGCTCCTATGCCCATGTCTCGGTCGGCCCCCTTTGAAATGCCATTTTTTGGGTGTTTTGTCCCCAAAAGTTTGTCAGCTATAGGCGCTTCAACCGTTTGTCATACAGCCGCGCTGTAACGACGAAAGTTCCTTGTCTAGACCTGGAATAGGTCACTTTTGACAAATGAGATCGCTCCGACTTCCATGTTTCGCAGCTCAACTCTCTTGGCGCACCCCCATTTTGGGCGACATTTGAAACTTTGAGCGTGCATTACTTTTGCTTATCTGGACGAATTCTGGCACGTGATAGCTCAAAAGAACTGCAATCAAAGGGCGATTCGATTGAGTCGCAACACGTTTCCATACTCTCGCGCATTACCGAGAAAATTTTTGAAGTTGTCACCAAAGTGGGTTCTGCGAAGTGTTTGACTCGTCACTCGCGAGTGCGTCTATGAATGGAAATAAGACATCACAGGCATCTACGACCTATACATCACTAAACAAAAGCCCCAACGTTGAAAAAAGTGGATGGCACGTTCTGTAAATCGAGAGGTCGCTGGCTCGACTCTTGGTGGCACCTGTGCGTCTGCTGCACCTGTCCGTCCCCATGGGCCAACAATGTGCGTCACGTTGCTCCAGGCCGAAGGACACCCTTCTGTAGGGTCTACCGAAGTTTTGGCTGGGGATACATCGTACCTAGAATGAATGCTTAGCTGCCACAATGCTTCCACATACAAATTAAAGTTTAGTATAGTTGCACCAAATATCACGATGTGTGTGTCACTCGGTGTTAAGCTGCTTCATTGGCTGCAATCGCCACGCTCCTCGCACCTGTGCATTTGCATCTAACATTTGCTCACAAATAGTTTGAATCACATTAGTTGCAAACGAAGTGTGCGGTTCTCTCGTCGTTGTCATCGATTGTGGTCTATAGATTAGCTGCGAATCGATATTTGTCGAAGTATTTTGGGCGAGTCAGAGGGCATCGAAACGTTCCGCATCCACAGTGCATGTCCAAGTGCTGCCTGCGTGCGCGCACGCGCCTGCGTGCATGTGTTCGTCCCCTCGTTCGTTCGTTCCATCGTTCGGTCGTTCGTTCGCGCATGTGTGGGTACGCTTTTGGCACCAAGGGAAAAATCTTACAAAAAAACACTGTATTAAGGAAAAATTTGCAGGCGGCTGCAAAGAAAAAGAGAATATGTGACGCTCCTTTGTCAAAGTCCACTTCGAAAATTTGTTGTATTAACGCATGACCCACTGCAATACATGTAGGTACATACTTACTTTCCAACTGCACCTCATCAACTTCAGTTTGAACAAACCGTGTATAAAAACCGAACCTACCGCAGCAACACGTCACATATTCGGCATTTTTTGTGCGAGCCATCTCACTCAGCCAAAACATAACAGCAATCCTTTCACATCTCATATCTCTGACCGTTACTATCGACCTGGCACAGATTAATCGGCACCTTGCTAACATTTGTGACATGCGGATTGCCAATACAGTTAGTGATGTACAGGCATGCATACGGCACTGGCTCCATTCGTCATTCCCCTTTTGGCATTTCACCCAATGACGCACTGCTTCTACAACGTTTGCGTAGTGCAAGCAATGAGCAATTTTACACCTTGTGCTTGCGTGCGTGAGTGCGTCGTAGGTCTACATTGTGGTCCATGTGCAAGATCATGGGGACCTTCCTGCCTGTCTCGCAACCACGTGGCATTCAGTCATGCGGCATACGCGAATGAAGTGTGTTCTAGTCCAGTTAGGTCCTACACTTGCCACTGCACCATCCTATGCACGCGAACACAAAAAATGCCGAATATGTGACGTGTTGCTGCGGTAGGTTCGGTTTTTATACACGGTTTGTTCAAACTGAAGTTGATGAGGTGCAGTTGGAAAGTAAGTATGTACCTACATGTATTGCAGTGGGTCATGCGTTAATACAACAAATTTTCGAAGTGGACTTTGACAAAGGAGCGTCACATATTCTCTTTTTCTTTGCAGCCGCCTGCAAATTTTTCCTTAATAATAGGTCTCTACCGTATGCGGAACGCAAAAACTTTGTGGGGCCCTAAATGGAAAGAGGAGACGTAAGTTCTGGAAACCCTTTCAACATTTGTTTTTTGTTCATTTCATTTCATTGCACTTGTTTATTTCGTTTGCATTTGTTATCAAGATTTGTTTGCTAGTTGCTATAGTAACTTGGCAATTTTATAAGTAAGACATGTCGAATGTACAGGGTGGCCCAGGGGATCGGAGCCAAATTTGATCGCTCGGCAGTTTCTTCCAAGGCCCGCTCGGACGACGTCGACTGAGGAGAGAGTTCGCGCGGCCATTCGCGCGTCTCCGAAGAAATCGACGCGCCGCTTAGCTGCACAAACGGGCGTGTCGCGATCCACGGTCCAAAGGATTCTCAAATCGAAAACCGTTGTTTTTGTGTAGACGCGAATAAAAGTTTATTCGTTTGGCCGATTCGGCTGAAACTTTGCACGTATCTAAATAAAGGTTTAAGGTATAACATGCCAAAATTTCAAGAAGATTGGCCAACATGGAAGCGAGTGGCGAGCGATCAAAGTCGGCTCCGATCCCCTGGGCCACCCTGTACATTCCATCTGTCAGTTCATCACAGGCAGCTGTTATTTTGGTGACGGCTGTAGTTTGATTTCACCCGTCAAGTTAGTGTTGCGCAGCTTTTACACAAAAGAGCAGGTGAAGTAGCATAGCACCTGTAATCCTAGTCTTTTAGATTGACATTTTTTGGCAGCAGTGTATATCATTGCTCGAATTGAAAAGATAACCCGCTTCTTTAAAGCTAGCAAGAGGTTGGCGCATTTCTGGTGCTTTTCAGTGTTTTCGACAAGGTCCAAAAACATGCAATGCAAAGTGTAGTTTTCTAGGTGGTTACGCTTAAAAAAGACGCGCGTTAAAAAAGACGCGGAAAATCTTGTTAAAAAAAGATGCATGTTAAAAAAGACGCGTTAAAAAAGACGGCGTAATAAACCGCAAAAAAACGCGCACACGCATGTGCGCGCGCGCATGCACGCTCACACGCACGCAGACGCGCGCGCTCGCACGCATCTGCATGCGCAAAGGCACGCACGCACCTGCACGCGCGCATGCACCCACGCGCACACACCGATGCACGCACACATGCACGCATCTCCTAAGAGTTGCGCACATTTTCACACTTGTACATGCAGCAGTACTAATAATAGCAGAGGTACTAATAATACTAATAATAATAATAATACTAATAAACACTCGAAACGCTGCCACCATTTACCCGGCACTGTTTTGTGATGCGCTGTGATGTGCTTAACTTTTTTATAAAAACATGCAGAACGGGAAGTTTGGAGTTGGGAGGGCGTTTGACAAACCGAGCGGCGCGGCGAAAGAGTCAGGGCAGCGACGCGAAGTACGGTAACGTTGTATTTTTAAAATCCCTCATCTAAGCAAAATGTCGTCAGTGAGGCGAAGCGGCATCTGCTGTGCCACGGTCGGTTTAACCGGTGGCTGCACATGATCGCGGTACCAGGCTAGCACAATTCGGCTCGTTAGGAATAAAGGGGCCCCACGGGACCTTCCTTACTGCAACGATCCCAGTACTCGTTTGCGAAAGAACGGCCCGCACGTGATCCACAGGGGTCGACGTGGCGAGCAAGCCCGACTCCTTGGCGTACTCCGCGTGAACGTTTGACAGGCTTCAGACCATTTGAACGTGTGTACTACACAACTTCGTTGTGTACGGTAGGGTCAAACGTGGCGTGGCCCTAATTCATATTACGGATTAGGTGACACTCAAATAATAAGGTGACTGCAGGCCAAAGGTTGCCACGTGCCTTTCCCCACCTGCGCAATCCATAGTTCGGTTAAGGCTGATTCACAATTAACGGTCTTCCCATCGGTCTCGGTCTCGGTCTCGGTCTCGGTCTTCGCATCGGTCTCGGTCTCGGTCTCGGACTTTTTGACCCATGCCAAATTGACGACGCGTTGCCTCCGGTCTTTCAATGATCTTCGGTTAAATGCGCGCCTTTCAGCGTATTAAAGAGCGTACTGTGGCCCTTGTTTTCGACCTGTTTCATTTTTTTGCGACTTCCGTGGGAAACAAAAAAAGCACACGCAGTAGACGACGGGAACGCACTACCACCAGACAAATAGACAGACATTGTGCGGCAGACGCAGACCGCCGCCAGCGCTTCTGGCCGCCGCCAGGGGCGCGGACGCCGCTACAGGAGCTGTCGTCAGCGCTGCCGTCGACACCGTTGCCGCTGCTGCCGACGCTTTCGCTGACGCTGCCGCTTTTGCCGACGCTTACAGAAACATGTAGGACAATGCCGTCGGGCCCGTCCACCGTCACGTATGCAATGGCGGCGCAGATTTTACCGCCGCCGTGTCTTTAGAGATCCATAAGAGCAGAGGGTATAAGAGCAGTCGTCAATTATCCAAGGAGACGGCGCCGCCTCCACCTGTTGAATACGACGCATCGTAAACTCTTCCTTGTTTTCAATTTCGGCTAATTTCCTAGTCGCTTTACCCTTATGCGAATACCGACAAATTCTTTGAGAGTGACGGCTATAGTAAAGCGTGACTACGGTAGCGCGCGCGTTCAACACGAGTTCAATGAAGACCGATGAAGACCGGAGCAAATGTTCAAAGTTCCCAACATCGTCGGTCTCGGTCTCGGTCTCGGTCTTCGCATCGGTCTTCGCTGTTTGGCATGGGAAGACCGAGACCGACACCGAGACCGAGACCGAGACCGATGGGAAGACCGTTAATTGTGAATCAGCCTTTAGACGTCGAGCGTCACAACGGATGCGCTGGCGCGAAACGCTTGAGAGCGAAGTGGACGTCGGCGTTGGCGAGTTGGGGCGTCACTCGCCAACGCGGCCTCTTGTCGTCTGACGACCTACTCGACTCGATGCAAGCGCTGCCGGCCCCGCGTTCTCGCGAGTCGGCGACCAAGGGCGCCGACGCCGTCGATGCGGCCAAAGTCCAGCTGGGTGTACCTGCGCAACTGTGTGACACTAACCCCACCAGAAGCTTAACCAATCCTGCGCAGACCGCCTGAAATGCACTGAAACGACAGAAGTTGCATAGAAACGGAGTGCGCGACGAACATCGGACGCCGCAGACACAACAGTACCACCATTTCAACACCAGTTGACCACTGTTAAGCGTGTTCGACTTTGACCAAGTGCATTAGTTTTAAACAGCATACATTGTAGGTATGTAGCTCCGTTGCTTTGCGAGTGCGTGTGCCCATTGGCGCTGGTCATTGGAGATGCTCTGATTGAGCTCTGCTCATGTGCTGGCTCATTAGGCAGCCAGACATACATACGCAACGTCGAAGAAATACCAATGGGTGTCGGTCGAAGTCGATATGCAATTAGCCAACACGGCTCCGTACGCGCTCTCGCTACTGCGCTAATAAGCGCATGATTGTGCGTGTCAGTACAGTACCAGTTTCTTTCTATTCTCCTATTCTTTTCTTCGCCGAGCGAGGAGGCGAGCTGGCGAGGTGACCCTACAGCAAAATTCCGTTCCTTAACTAGCCCTTAACTATGCCCTCAGCGTCGCCCAGGCATGGAGAGCGCGAATCTCTTACGCAAGGAGTGTAGCACTGTTAGAGTTGGGCGCGTATTTTTTCAAACGTATTTTTTCAAAAAAATACGCGTATTTTTTTGAAAAAATACGCTGCCGTCTGTATCTTATTTTTAAAAAATACGGTCGTAGTCGTAATCGTAAGGTCATAGTCGTAAGTCGGAGTCGTAAACCTGCAATTTGTTGAATCAGCCTGCAATAGATAATAAAACACTTGTTGTTAATCAATGTACCTTACATTGAACAGCATTTTGTGAGTTGTGCGGTGGGTAGACTTCCCAAAAGACGATTTGTTTTACATCACATTATTCTTACGACGCTTAGGTTTTGCTTACAGTAGGTTTTGGATGCAGCGGACACGGACCCAACAATTGATTCTGCTAGCTTTTGCTATTGCTAGCTCCTCTTCACGCCCTCAATTTCTGCGTCGCGCCCTGTGTCGCGGTCTTAGCTCACTTTGTTTGATGCCAAAATCTCCTGGTCGCTCATTACTCTGCTTACGCCTCACCCACACACTCAGCTCTCACACACACGTATGCACACACACTCTTACACGTCCGCTTGCGTGCTTGCGCAGTTTTACAGCATTGCAGCGTTTGTATGCACCGATTTCTAAGCTTTGGTGACTTTGCTGATGGCTTACTATGATGTATGGTACGTGTACATACGTACTCTAAAAAAATACAAAAGATACGTATTTTTTTAAAAAAAATACCGCATTTTTTCAAAAAAATACGTCAGTCCAAAGTCAAAACGTATTTTTACCAACTCTAAGTACTGTACTACCACCTAGTAAGTAGCACCATATGGCGCGACTATTGACAGTCAGTCTAGTAGACGCAGGGGTTGAGCAACGCTGCTGTCCGATTCAGGAGAAGCATGCCTTCGGATGCCGATGCGCGGGCGGCGACCGAGTGGCTGTTTCTGTCGCTGAACGCGCCCTCGCTGGCGTTCTACGCGCTCGTCGTGGTCGCGCTGGCGCGTCTCAGTCGGACGCCGCCCTTCGACTCGGCCTTCTTCCTCCTTTCCCTCTTCTTGGGCGTCATCGACTGCCTGCAGATGCTCAACCTCACCTACGTGCAGCGCGACACGACGCCCAAGCTGCTCTGCAGACGCTGGCTCCGCCTGCCCGTGGGAGAGTTCCACATCGCGGCCGTCGTGGTCGCGCTGCTGGCCGCGCAGCAGCTGCTCGTGCCCATCATCGCTCTCAATCGACTCATTTGCATCCTCTGGCCCGTAGTCGCCAGCAACCAGGTGCGCAATCGGGCGGGAACATGTGCACCGGCCGGCGCCGCGTTTGCAGCTCTTTTCCCAGCGATTCGTGGCCGCGTCCGTGGCGGCGGTTCTCGTCTGCTCGGCCGCGTTTACGCTGCCCGTAGCGAGCGTGGAGACGACGGCGTCGTGGAACGCGTCCGCCGGGGCGTACGACTTCGAATACGCCGGAGTGGAGATCGTGGTACAGTTCCGGGCAGATGTCCGGTGGGCTCCCGGGAGTAAAAGCTCCCCGGAGCGCTCCCAGGAGCCCAAGGAGCCAATTCGGCTCCCCACACTATAAGATACGAAAGGGAAGGAGCGCGCAGCCGGCGTCCTTTCTCCCTCCCTTCCCTATCTTATAGTGTGGGGAGGCAAACTAGGTACTGTAGCTCCTTGCGTTCCCGGGGAGCGCTCCTGGGAGCCAAATACTACCCGACACCCGGTTCTGTAGGTAGTAGGCTCGCTGACGACAACGGCGTTCCGCGCGTACCACGAATACGGGTCCTCGCCGTTCAGCAAACGACGGCGGTCATCGGCTCGGCCACCTTCCTCTGCAGCACGCTCTTCTCCTTGGCCTGCTACGCGGTGGCTACACTGGCGCTGGTGGGGCGACGACGGCTGGCCCAGGCCTCCTCTAAGGGCGCAATGCACGTCGAGGCGAAGCTCACCCTCTGCGGTCTGAGCACGTTCGCGGCGCAGCTGCTGTACGTCTTCTGCGTCCTGCTGCCCATCGCTCTTGGTGTCTCCAACGGTGTCGTCAAGAGCTTCTTCGTGTGAGCGCGCTTCTCTCCTTGAAATCGCGACTGGGTTCGCACGACGGCCTTGAGTTTGAGTTGTTCCATTTGCTCCATCCAACACACGCAAGCATTATTCCGCGAGTGTCAACTGTCACTTGTATACTGTTCTATTCCAGTCCTATCGTCCAAACTCTTTGGAATGTACGGTATGTACAGTAGGTGCACTTGGACCATGCGCTTGACTTCGACTGGGCAATTGCAGTTAGCATGGACAACTTCAGGGTATTAGTTAGTGATCATAGGTAATCACCTGTAATTGTATCAAGTAAGTGATCATCTACCGTATGCCCTCCAATAGAGTCTCGGGCCGGCGGTAGGACTAGGAGGAGGAAAATAAAGTACAATTTATATGGTGTATACACAGCTACACCCGTACAGCTATAACAGACGTTTCAAGGACGATTAACGTCGAATCAACCATTGACGGGAGGAACCTGACCCTAGACACTGCAAAATCTGCATTACCATTCGAAATTTCAAGGATGAAATGGTAGTGCCCCCTCCCACCGCCCTAGATGGTGCCACGTGGTCGGGAGGTTTAAACTACAGTGGCCCTGGGACACAATTGGAGGTGTTCATAAGTTCATGACGTTTGCAACATTTATGTTTCATAGTGGCGGGGGTATGTAGGTAGACCAATTTGAGATGCTTCTATATGCACCGTGGCTGCTCTATAGTGTGCCAGTACATTTTAGGTCGATCGGCGGCAACGTGTTCACGTGGCTCAACCCCTACATGCTGTTGGCCTGCTCCACTCTCTTCAGATCCAAGTTTATAGACATGTACTCGTGCAGCAGACGACAGCGATGACTCGCGGCCACATTGGGAGAAAGCTGAATTTACTGTGGCTATCGTACATGTACGGTACATCTGCATTCAAAAGACCGAGCGCTCAGAAACTACGGTGGTCCAGATGTAAAGCACCGTGCACGTACCGACAGTTTGCTTCGATCAACGCGTTGGAATGTGCATCGCAAGTGACATGCATCAGCCTCGCGTGTGTGAGTGGTGGTGGTGGTGGTGGTGGTGGTGTGTCGACTCAACTGTCAATCGTTGTTGCGATATGGTGACGGGTCTGTTCTCAGCTACTGTTGTGCAGCTTATGCGACGAACATGAATAAAACTGAGTGCTGCAGCGACGCCAGCGCGTGGCGATGGCCGACAAACCAACAGCCGTGAACGGGTATCGGCCACAGGACGGCAATTTGAAATAGCTGGGAAATTTTCTACCCGCTGAAAGGAATCTTTTTACCCACTGAACGGGACTTTTCTACCCGCTAAGCGGAACTATTGTACTTGCTAATTGGGATTGTTTTTCGTTTCTGTGTCTGCGTCTGTCTGGGTTGTTGTTCAGTGCGACGGCCAGCAGATGAGGGTGTTTTTTTCTGCGGTTCACTGTTCCACAACCACCAAGTGTAAAGCCGTTCCGATTCAGTTATCGGTTGCGCCAGAACAACAGCAAACGACCCTGGCCTGAGCAGCAGCCTTGGAGTTTGGAAAAACAGTGGAGTGATACTTACGCGTCGCAATTGTGACGCGACTTGCTGCCGCGAGCTGGACGAGTGACATCCGCAAGCATCATGCATTTGTGTGTCGCGTGCGCGTCGCCGAGCTGTTCTTGGGTGCAATACTTATCGTTGTTGAACAGTAAAGCTTAAGCGTTTTAATAGTGCTAATACAGTAGATCAACTATGGCGACTCATATTCACGCGCTTCTTTCTGCATCTTCCTCCGTTTTTCTCTTCTTTCCCTTTTCGGTATAAGCCATTTTCCCCGAATTTCCGGGAAAAACCTACTCGCGCGGGGCATTACGGTAGGAGGGGCACATTTGGGAGGGGCAAGCTAAGCCTGATCTCGTCTTAGCCTAAGCCTAAGCCTAAGCCTAAGCCTAAGCCTAAGCCTAAGCCTAAGCCTAAGCCTAAGCCTAAGCCTAAGCCTAAGCAATAGCCTAAACGTGAGCCTAAGCCTCCCCCCAAGTAGATATCAATTGGGCTGCCCCTCCCAAATGTGCCCCTCCTACCGTATTGCCCCGCGCAAGCAGGTATTGCCAATTTCCGGGAAACCTAAAGTCATTGTGCCATTGTGCCATTGTGCCATTGTGCCGTGAGAAACACATCACAATATTTTAAATGCGTCGACGCTCAGTGCTCAACTGTTAAATACTAAAACAACGCGTCACACGTCACATTTCTTACAACAGTTTGATTCTATGTAATCTTTTCAATGTATTTTATTTTATGGTTTAGGCTTAAGCTAAGGTACGCCCACGCGCGCGCATATGCACGCCCGCACAAACGCACAGGCGTGCACGCACGTGCACAGCTGCAGGCAGGCACGAACGCGCGCGCAGCAACGTGGACACGCGCGCGCTCGCACACGCACGTTCGCCGTCACGCGCACAAACCACTCGCACACGAGCACATGTATGCAAGCGCCATGCATGTAGGCGCGCACTGCGCAGGCACGCAAGACACGCAAGCAGGCGTGCAGGAACGCACGGGCGTGCAGGCACGCACGCACGCGAAGAGGCACAGAGGCACGTGAATTGCCGGGAGGAGGTGGAAATGAGCTGGGTGAGGTAGCGTCGAAAGGACTGAGAACGGACGGTGGTTGCTGCCTGATGGGCCGCTGGCAGCCGTGCACGCCTGAGAGCCGAACAGCCGGCAGAAAGCGCATGCCGGAGAGCTGGTCGACGCGGTTAACGTGTCAACGCTTGCGCCTAAACGAGACCCTGCTAGTGCTCACTTCTCTCTCGGCACACTCCACGCAGCACAGCACCTGTCACACAGTAGCAGAAGGTATGACCGCAAGGCAGTCTCGGCAGTCCGTAGTCTTGGGCGGGCAACTGGGCGCCGCACAGACAGCACTGTGTGTGCACGCGTGTGCGCTAAGCCTAAGCCTAAGCCATAAAATGAAATACAAATAAAAGATTACATAGAATCAAACTGTTGTAAGAAATGTGGCGTGTGACGCGTTGTTTTAGTATTTAACAGTTGAGCACTGAGCGTCGACGCATTTAAAATATCGTGGTGTGCTTCTCTCGGCACAATGGCACAATGGCACAATGAGTTTAGGTTTCCCGAATTTCGGCAATTCCCATTCGATGCATGCAATGCATGCAGAGCCAATATCTAAAGGCGGGGACCAGGATGACGTTTTGGTGGGTGAACCAAAACACCGCACCGTTGCTACTAACAACCCGCGCCCAGCCTTTGTCGTAAAATTTTTTTTAGTTTTTTTTTGACAGGCCTAGACGTACAGGCTTGTGCTTTGCCTTAGGCTAGGTCGACACACACGCGCACTAGCAGGCAAACGTTTATACAAACACGCCCCATCTTCTCTTCTAGGTCCCACTGTATACCCAGTGGACACCATTGCAGCAGGTATACAATGGCAGTCACGGATCAGAGTGATGGTGTCTGATGGCAGGTTGTGGCGCGTGAGAGCAGCAGAGCAGCAGATCCACTCGCAAAAGTGCGAGTGATACAACCGGTTTGGGAGCACAGCCAATGAGGTTGTCGTTCACCCCACAACCCTTGCACCAGCACGGATGGCGCCTTGTTTTGCGACTGCTGCTCGCGCGTCGTTGACTGTCATTGCTGGTTTATGCTGATTCATCTGCCAAGAGCGGATCGTACTCGTAGTCGCTGCAGTCCCGAGAAAATTTGCTGATGACAAAAGTGCGAACAGCAGAGATGAGCACTAGCGCAGTCTGCGTCTGCATGCTGCATGCGACCTTGCAGCAGCTGACGCTGCTCCTCACGGAAGTGCAGGATAGAGGCGTCACGGCGCTCGGCTTTCTTTGACTTTCCGACTAATACAGGCGAAGAGCCATAGGGCGTTGGTTGGGGCGGTGGCAAAGAGAAATGGCGATGACTGACACATCGATGCTGAGCGATGCCAAACGGCTTGCCGTTCTCTGGTTGGCCCTCATCCTACTGCAAGCTCATGTATTTTTTATTACTTGGCGAGCCGACAGGCATCGCTGACGGCTTGGTCCCTGACCCATTGCTAGATGTTCATCTCTGACGCGCACTTGGGAGTCGACAGACGCGGAGGTCTGGTTGCCGTCGTCCTGGTCATGCACTTCTTGAAAAAGATTCGCTGTATTCACCGAGTGGACGCAGACACGGCTTCAACACTCTCCGCAGAACTTTTGGTTGTCTTGCTCCTGTGATAGAGTCAACGAGAGTGACCTGCTCCAGCGTGATCTGCTCACCCTTGTCGACGTGCCCTCGAGCCATTTACTCTGTTCGATGACGATTCCGCGCTGTCACTTGGGTTCGCCTCCTCTTCTTCCTCCTCGTCTCGATACACCTTGTAAATGTTTCAGCGCTTGAATCAAGGTTGAACGCCTGGTCACATGACTGAACATCTAGAAACTCTGAGCAAGCCATCAGGCAGCCAGCTGAAGTCTGAAGTCTGCTGAAGTCTGTTTCTAAAATATTTTACTGTGTACAAACTAGATTTAGGTCTGCTGTGGGAACTACAACTATGAGTTGGGCACGGGTTGTTAGTAGAAACGGGTGCGGTGTCTTGGTTTACCCACCAGAACGTCATCCTGATCCCCGCCTTTAGACATTTGCTCTGCATGCATTGCATGCATTGCATGCATCGAATGGGAATTGCCCGAATTTCCGGTTTCGACAATCGAAAGATGTCCGGGAATGCGTCGAACGTGCCGGAAGGCGGTGGGAGCGCGCGGAATCCGCCAGAAATTCCACAGAATTTGGTGCATTCTCAAGAGAAATGCGCCGTTTGCCTCGGAATCTGTCAGAATCCGTCAAAATCCGACGGCTGCGACCATTTTTTCTGCTTCGTCTGTCTCTACGAATGGTCCAAGGTTAAGAAGCAGTGTCCGCTGTGCAAGAAGAATTTCCAGAAAATTCACCATGATTTTCGCAAAGCCGACAGTGGCGAGGAGACGTTTGAGAGGTTTGTGAAATTTTTTTTTAATATTTAATTTTTATCGGAGAAAGTTTAGCTTCGACGTGCCCGATCCGGTGGTACAGAGCACCTCACGGCGAGAGGCGCCGCAAATTCCGCTGGAAAGACAGGTGGACTTGTTTTTCTAATTTCATAAATTTACATCCGTTACTATTTTAATGCGATTTTAAATTTCGCAAATTTAGGAAGTGCAAAGGCACATCCGGGCGCTGCAACTGCGCGTGCTGGCGAACCAGCGCCGATTGAGGGCTGCCAGTGCCAACGTCGCCGCTCTTGGCGTGGATGATGGTAATTTACTTTTTTATTTATTTGTCTATATTTTTGCTCAAAGAATATGTAGTAATGCACAACCTGTGTTTACATAGGTGCAGGTTCACACCCAGCCCTAGTCCAACCTAACCTACACTGACCGCAGATCACCCCATTCGATTCATCGCCTTGGCCCTTGACTTCTGCAATGACATCAATAGATCTGAACTGAAAGCTAATTTTGAAATTCAATCTTTAGTTTCCGACCCGGCGGTCCAAGTGCAGCGTCTGCGCGACCAGTCCGCCTTCAGTCGGTCGCACGCGCAGGTGCTCAGGGACCAGGCGCAAATGAACAAGTAAATCGATCACTTTTAAATTTTAATTTAATTAATAAAAATGTTCTAATTACTTTCCAGTCTGCAGCACATGCTCGACACGACGGCCGAAGTGGGCAGGGAGGCGCTGATTGGGCACCCGCTCTTTAGAAGGTATTTTGGTGTGTTTGCGTTTTTAACTGTTATACACACACACACAGCGCTTCACGCATTTCTGAACTTCTGAATCTGAATTCCACATAGGTTTATCTACGAGCGAAATCTCCACGTTCGCGAGCTGACTGCCGAGGAGACGGACGGCCGATTCCGAGAGATCAGCCCCGAATTCTTCCGAGAAAATCCGGCGGCCATTCATCAGTTCATCCCCTGGCTCAGAAGGGAGATTGACGCGCTCTTCAGCCAGGTGTGTACATGTGCCGAACGGTTGGCACTAACGTATGTTCCAAAAAAATCGTCAAAAATTTCTTTTCTAAGGGGGGAGGGGGTATTCATCATTTTTCAAAGAAATTACCGAACGTAGCCATACTGAACCAATGAGAATGTTTCAGCTTTGACATATAAAAACAATGCAGTTAGCCTGAAGTGGTTTACTGAGCTCTTCTATTTGTGCAAGCAGTTCCAAGTCCGGCCCACGTGGTATTTACGGAACATAGTGCAGCGTCCCACGCATAAATCTCCACAGAAGAGGAACGCAAAATCAAACTCAAAATGCGTCGTTTCGTACCTGTAACTGGGGGTACTACCCCCACTATTTTTTCAACATCCCCGCAACCTCTCCCCCCTCCTGGAAATTTTAGAAAGGATTTCTCACCCGGTCTGAACGATAGAAGTGAGTAAATGTTGGTGTTTTCAGTGCTTTTCTGCGTTACATGATCATAAAACAGCCAAATAACACTTCAGAGTCAGACCCTATTTTCACTGGCGGATCCAAAAAAAAATTTCGGAGGGGGGAAGGATTTTGCAGAAGGAAGGAACCTGTTAAACTTTTTGAATGTTGGGCCATTTTGACAGTGGTTTGGACGCCTAATCGGTCCATTTTCGACAATTAACGAATATAAATGGCGCCGCCGGCGAAAATTTTGCTGTTTTCGACCACCTAAAAGCAATTTTATGCTGAAAACTAGGTGTACTGGGGCGCGTTTCTTCTCCCACCGCCCGCCTCTTTCCCCCCTTTTCCCCCTAGATTTCCGATTTCGGGAGGGGGAATTCCCCCTTTCTCCCACCCCTGGATCCGCCAGTGCCTATTTTGACCGAGAAGTGCCCAGTGTGGACCAAAAAATGGTCGGATACCCCCCCACTTTTTGCTCCAGACACCCCCATATTCCATCCCCCCCCCCCCTCGGCCAGACCTGTTCACAGGTATGGTGCCAGTCAGGCTGGTCGATTTCAGGCGAATCGAGGCTTCACTGACCGCCTGATAGAAGACATCTGTCTCTGGCTGCAAGACCACCCAGTGGACAGTCGGCATTTCGAGCGCTTCCTCGCGAGTCGACTCATGCAGTTCACCGAGCATTTCCTGCACGAATTTCGCACCTTCGCCAGATCCCCATTCAGTCTGGAGCAGTTCGATCGAGTCGCGAGGCGGGTTTTCGATTCCAATCATCTGAATGACACACACACACACACACACACACACACACACACACACACACACACACACACACACTCACGCACACACACGCACACACACGCACACACTCTAGCACTCACACGCACACACACACACGCACTCACACGCACACACGCACACACACACCACACCACGCACACACACGAACACACACAC